>JAKUCV010002660.1:0-36355 GCA_028386065.3 Turnera subulata | reverse complement strand
TTTTTGATCTGGCACCAGGAACAGGTTGATAACCTGGTACGACCCTAGCTTATCCGTGACGGGGCCCGGGAAGATAAAATTGGATAATTGATTTTATGTGAGTCTTTTCGATTTTGGGTCGGGTCTTTTGGTTTGGTTGACCTTGAGTAACTTTAGTGTCCATATTGATGGTCTTTCCATTGTCGTGAGCACTTCGGACTCACCCCTCACCTGCGGGCTTTCATCCCGTAGGATGAGTTGTTTCATGTACAGGCTTGGTGCATTCCAGACAGGCTGCAGCGTTATCCCTTGGACAGGCTTGGATCCATAGATTGCATGTGTCGCATACAGTGTTAGTTATTTAAAGTCTTCCGCTGTGCATGTTTTTATTATTGTTGGGCCGTTGGGCCAGTTTTGATTTGTTATTGTCGGGCCATTGGGCCGGTTATGTTGTTTACGATGTTTACTGTATTGGGCCGATGGGCCCGAGTTATTGTTGTTCACACTGTATGCTTGGGTTTATTTTGTTGGGTTGGGTTATCACAGTTCCGGCACGTGTTTACTGTGTACGGTAAATACGGGTCGGGGCGTTTCACACAGATTCAATACACTAAGCTCCTTCGGTCTTATATTTTCTGACCGCGGGCAGCAATTACATAACAAACTGAGGGGAATCACCTACACACACTTAGAAAAGTAGGAGGTAACAAGATCAAAGGATAAGGATTAGGAGGAGATAAGGGTAACGACAGATAAAAATAAAAGAGTTAAGGATAACAAGAGATAAAATAAAGGAGTTTATGGGTGCAAAAGATCAAATTAAAAGAGTAAGGGTGCGAGAGATTAAAGTAAATAACATGAAAGTAAAGAGATAAGGGTGCGAGAGATAAAAGTAAATGACATAAAAAGTAAATGACAGGAAAAGTAAAATAAGTTAAAGGTGCATAGTTGTGTGTGTGTTTGGGTATTTCCCTTGCCTTATCTCCTTCATGAGCAAGTATCCTTTACCTCCAAGTATTTTCTTGTGGTGTAGCTTTCTCCCTTGCCAACCAAGTATTTTCATGTGGTGTAGCTTTCTCCCTTGCCAACCAAGTAGTTTGGAGGTGATGTGGCTATCTTCTTGACCACTCAAATAGTTTGGGGATAAGGACATGATGTGGCCCATTCGTGGCCACTAGCCATCTCCTTGTATAGTTGTGGCCACTTGGTAATTTTAGCGATAACAATCCCTAAAGCGTGCAGTCTCGGGGAAAAACTTCATATCTCGAGTTATACCCATCGTTGCTGCGATCTTGGACACTCTGAAAAGTTAAGAAAAAGATCTACAACTTTGATGTTGAGCCCAGAAGCTGAATCTGCCGATTTCCTTATTTAAAATTCACTTGAAGTCGACGTACAGATTCTATCCGAAAATTCGGTTTAGTTTTATTATTTCGGCTTAAGTGCTCTTAGTTGGAGTTTATTATTTGTTAGGTCAGTAATTTAGTTTTGGACTATATTTGGGTTATCATTTGTGAGATTTAATTTATTTAGTTGGATTTTTTATTTGTTCGGTTTAATTAAGTCTAATATGTTGTTGGAATAAAATTAAAATCTAGCCCATTAGAGGAAGTCAAGTCCAATTTGGACTAGAATTTAGGTTTGGACGACCTAGGGTTTTATTTTCAGGATAAATAGGGCTTTTAGGGGGGACCTAAAACGTGGACAACATGATGATTTGAGATAATAAAATTTTCCTTTGAGGTTTTCTTTGATTGAGTGATTCAATCTTTTGAGAGAGTGATTTTCTTGCTTTTACTTTAGGGATTGAGTTTAACTTATCACGTTATTATATTTGTGGCGTTGATTCTTTTCCTTCTATTCCTTAATTGAGTTTAGGAGGTGAAGAATAGATCTCAAAAACCCTAATTTGATTGAGATTGAAGATCGGGATATTAAATAGTTGCGGAGGTGATTCTAGTGCTGATTCTAGGGTTGTTGCCGTATCGATATCGAAGACTATCACTTGGCAGGATGTCTGCATTATCCGGAGAAGTACACCGATAGAAGCTGAAAACTGTCAAATTGATGATGCCTGTAGCACTTTCAATTTTATTAGTGTGATCCGAGGTTAGGCATTACACATACAATGATACAAGTATTATTCCTTGTCCCAAAATAAAGGAAACTATTCAAGTAATTTCAGACCTGTTCAAACAAAGGAAACTATTCCATTGTCACTACTCCAGAGAGAGAAATTTAAAATCGAAACTATTACGGAAGAAGCTCTTATTGTTTTTGAGATTTTACCATTTCCTGGCAGTCATGTCATTGTAAACCGAAAAAGGAGCAAATGCGGATAGGAGAGTGAAATCAATGCATGTGGCGTGGACCTGTAACATTATGACCCAATAGGTTTGGGTTAGGTTAAATGACCAAAGAAACGACATGCCATCAAGTTCAAAGACCAACATCCCGGTTCGTTTCTTGCTATTGGAAAATGTGACCTTGCCTGGTGACTATCGTGCACAAAGGTTACATGCAGATTCGAGAAAAGTACCAATTTGCTTTCCCTGAAGTACTGAAAGAATTCCTTCCAGTCAGTTGTAGTTGCTAAGCCTGCTGCAACGATTAAGCCAGCACCCACTGCCAGTGACACCTGATGGGTACTGGATGTAGTTAGAACTTTCCTGACAGTAAAGAAGAAAGATAACATAGAACTCTTTCTGTTGTATCTTAACACTCCAGCAGGATCTAAACAAAACAAGTATTCATTTTGGACTAGGATCGGCTAAACAGGGGATACTGGTATTCTCTTGACTACCTCTAATCTGTAGTTTCATTAAACTTCAATCAGCATATCCACCGCTGACATAATCAATCATAGCCTATATGACTTAATGGCAAATTACGATGAAGATCTCCCATAAACACCAACAAACAGCAGAAACAATTATAAGCTGACACTGTGGATGCTCTAATGATGTTGTAATCAGCTATCCACGGGGAAATACCATCTGTTACATGCATAGAAATATGTGGGATAGTATCCTCCATTTTCGTGAAGTAATTAGAAACGTTAACAATCTACAGATTGCTTTTGCCTTAATTGGGAGAAAAGAACAATCAAAGGGTGCTTACTCTGGCTGTCAACTTTCATTCTAGAAAATTGGAGGCCATTTTTTGAGCTCTTCTTCATCTACAGGAGGTGGAGGTGGTTTCCACAGAACAAAATATGGCAGAAGAACATATGCACCAGCAAAGCAGGAAAGGATGAGGAATGGCCAAACAGGTACACGGGCTTTTGAGCTGCCCCAAAAAAAAAAAAAGAAGAAGAGGGTACATGAGATGGAAGCAAACTTCATTGGTGCAGTATAGAAGTGTATAATAGGAGTTTTAGAAATACTGTGAAATGGACTACACAATACGCATAGCTCTGCAGGATTGTTATATACTACTACTATACAGCAAATAGGTTACAGCAGTTAGAAGTACACAGGTACTGAAACACTAATACAGATTAGGATAGGAACTAGAGATAAGATAGCTATGCTAAATGATAACGATAACGATAATATGATATGATGTCTATCATTCAATAACACTCCCCCTCAAACTAAACCGAGGTAGAATTGTAAGGACATCTGCTAACTGATCAGTGCTTTGAACAAACCGAATTTGAAGTCGATTGGCAGCAACTTGCTCACGAACAAAGTGATAATCAAGAGCAACATGTTTTGTTCTTGGATGCTGTACTGGATTATGACATAGATAAATGGCTCCAAAATTGTCACACCAAATAGTTGGAGAAGTGTGTGTAATGCCAAGTTCACCTAGGAGAGATTGAACCCAGATTAGCTCGGCAGAACCATCAGCCACAGCCTTATATTCCACCTCCGTTGAAGACCTTGCAATAGTTCGTTGTTTCTTCGAAGCCCAAGAAATCAGCTTGGTGCCCAGAAAAACTAAGTAACCGGCAGTAGACTTCCCATCGTCAATACTACCACCCCAATCAGCATCAGTATAGACATGTAAGGCGTTTGATGTTTGACGAAGAAGATGCAGACCATAATGTGCTGTGTGTTTCAAATACCTTAAAATGCGCTTGACAGCTTGAAAATGCTTCTCTATTGGCTGCTGCATAAACTGGCTAACTTTGTTAACAACATAAGTAATGTCAGGTCAGGTGATACCTAAGTACTGCAAGGAACCAACGAGCTGGCGATACAAAGTGGGATCATAAAATTCCTTTCCACCTATTTTGCTCAGCTTTGTAGTAGTTGAAGTAGGAGTGTGAAGTCCTTTGCAGTCAGCCATGCCCGACTTCTGCAAAAAGATCCCTGTGTCAACAGAAGCCCCTTACGTGTTGGTGTCAATTCGACACCAAGAAAATAGTTTACCTGCCCAAGGTTCCGAAGAGAGAATTCATCACCTAGCTGCCGGATCAAAGTAGCAAGATGTTCTTGATTATTCCTTGTCACGAGAATATCATCAACATAGATTAAGATATATGCAGTTATATCGCCAAGCCTATAAATCATCAGGAAAGAGTCAGATTTTGATATGCAAAACCCAAGAGTAAGGAGATAATCACTGAGACGCTTGTACCAAACTCTCGAAGCCTGTTTAAGGCCATATAAAGATTTTTGTAACTTGCAGACATGATTAGGCTTATCAGGTGCCAAGAACCATTGAGGTTGAGTCATATAAACCTCCTCTGCAAGAAATCCATGAAGAAAGGCATTCCGGACGTCAAGCTGCTGGACTGTCCAATTACAAGAAAGCGCATAGGAGAGCATAATACGAATCGTCGTTGGCTTTACAACAGGGCTAAAGATCTCCTTGAAATCAATTCCATCCCTTTGATGAAACCCCTTTGCCACTAACTGTGAAAACCCAACCCAAAACTATTTGGGCCTCCTCACCTATTCCTTTACACCTTCCTCTTAACCGTCATCCAACATCTTTGGAGTCGCCACTCGAATTTTATTGTAAGGGAAAATTCAAGAAAAACCTTTTCATGGCTCCATTTAGGTAACCAATTAGCGAACCAAAGACGCTGGACCCGGGGGTTCATCACGGATGGGAAGGTGTTAGGCACCCATCCGTATTGGGGCGAAACTTTGTACAATTGAAGAACATAAGTATGCCTTGTGCCAGTGTGCGTAGTGTGGAAAACAAATCACATAATAATAAAATAGAACTGAAACAAAAAGGAAAATAAAAATATTTGGGCTTAAGTCTCCACCACTAGAGACCACCTACGTACCCCGGCGACCGGGTCCAAAGCCCACATAGCTCTTTCATGGCATCTCATAACACTAACATCATAAACAAAAGCATCATCAAATCACCAGCAAATAACAATCAATAAGATTCACAATGAAAAGGGTTAGAACACTTATCTCGGTTATTGGACAGAATTTATGGGTCATCTTCTATTGGATTTTGGACAATGACAATGGCCGATTCAGCTTCTGGTCTCAACAGAAAAGTTGTAGATCTCCCTCTTAGGTTTCCATAGAGTCCATAATCACAGCAATTCAAGTTCTAGAACTAGAGATATGAATTATTTTCTGAGACTGCTTGCATGAATTATTTTATGGGGGGTGTGTGTGTAATGAGTGATTGATCCCTTGAAACGTGAGTGGGGGGTCCTATTTATAGTGTTCTAGGGTGTATAGGGGCGTGGACCTGCTTAATGACCAAGGTCTCAGCCAAAAATCTGGCCCAAAATCGTGTATAATCAAATTAGGGGCGAAAATCGGGAAAATCGGGCAATTTGGGCATGCATGACCGCCAGGGCCGGCGGTCATCCCGCCATGGCCGCCCGGCACCTCCGCATTTCCCCGTTCTTTTCTTTTTTTTTTTCGCACCCAGTTTCCCCTAATTCCTCCATAATTTGATTCCACCTTGTAATTAACCCCTAATCAACCCAGAATCACTTTTTTTTTTATTAGTACTCCTCCCAATCATCTCCTAATTGATTGATTACACATTAAGTCCCCATTTCATGCCCAAATCATACCAAAAACACATTTACTATTAAAGGATGATTTAACTCTGATTTTCGGAGTTAAAATTAATCTGCAAGTAATGTGTTTATGGGCTGCTCAACTCTGGAAGGTCCACATTTTATTAACTTAGGCCCTCAAATTCATACTTAACCCAAAAATAAATCATCTCATTATAATTGGGTTAAAATAAATAAGACAGCCCAAATGAATAAAATAGGATATTATTTTAATGAACTAGGCGTTAGTATATTTTTATCCTAAGATTAAAACTTCTCATTAATCCTAAGGTCCAGATATATAAATCCTAATTAATAAAATATGCATTCCACTAAAATAAATTCCAAGTGTGCCTTAGCCAAACACCAATTCTTGTCATTAATCTTATGGTTTGAGCACCCCTAAAATCTAAATTAGAGGAATATTCATGGGGCAAATTTGGGTGTTCACATATGCCCCTCGTTGATGAGTCCTTAGAAACTAAGGACGAAACAACGCAAGAAAAAGTAAAAACCAAATTTGAATGAACTGATGTGTGTGGTGTGTGTCCATGGTTGGGGCACTCCATGCTCCACTTCAGGAATCATCTCATCCTAAAGGCTGTTGATTGCTAGGAATCATCTCATCCCGGGATTTTGGGAATCATCTCATCCCAAGATTGTTGGTTGCCGGGAATCATCTCATCCCAGGGTTTTGGGAATCATCTCATCTCAAGGTTTGTGATAGAATCATCTCATCTATCGGGTCGTCAGCAAAGAATCATCTCATTAGTGCTTCTCACAATTTTGGGATATCTGTCCCTCACAGTTGACTTTGGGATATCTATCCCTCATGGTTTATGGATGTTTGGTCTTGGTTTTAGGATATCTGTCACTCAAGGTCTATGTTTTGGGTCTGGCTAAGGGATATCTGTCCCTCAAGGTTTGCGGGTACTCGGTTTCGGTCTTGGGATATCTGTCCCTTGGTTTTCTATTCTGGTTCCGGCTTAGGGATATATGTCCCTTAAGTTTTGTATCAGTCTAGGTTCAACTTAGGGATATCTGTCCCTCAATGTTTGGATTAGCTCTAGTCTCGGTTTTGGGATGTTTGTCCCTCAAAGTTTGTGTCAATTCTGGTTCCGGTTTAGGGATATCTATCCCTCAGTTTCCTCTCAGGTCTGGCTTCTCTCATCTCTTAGTTTGTGGGTGGTCGGTTCCGATTTTGAGATGTCTGTCCCTCGGTTTTCTTTCATGTTTAGTCTCGGCTTAGGGATATCTGTCCCCCAAGGTTTGTATTAGTTCTGGTTTCGGCTTGGGGTTATCTTTCCCTTTGGTCTCTTGTCTCACGATTTACGAGTGCTTGGTTCCAGCTTTGGTTTGTGTCACTCATGGCTCAGTTTTCTCATCTCTCGGTTTTGTCTCATGTTTAGGTTTGCTCACACCTGGGTTTGCTCTTATCTGGTTTGCGGGTGCTAGGACCCAGGCTTAGGGATGTCTGTCTCTCAGTTTTGTCAGGTCTGGTTCTCTCTCATCTCTTAGGGTTTGCGAGGGCTGGGCCTCGACTTTGAGTTTGTTCTCTCTTGGTTTACTCTCATCGGGTTTACTCATCTCGTGGTTCTTAGCTTTAGGCTGGCTCACTTCGGGGTCTGGTTGTCGGCTCTTTTGGTATCTCAGGTTCTCTCATTGTCTTACTGGTCCGAAAAAGGTGTCATTTTGCAGTCTGGATGCCTGGTTTCTCGGTATTTTAGATTTGCGAAAGTTAGATCCCGGCTTTTGGCTTGCTCACGTCTTGATTTTTTGGGGTTCTCTCATCTCAGGGTTTGCGAGGGCTGGGCCTCGGCTTTGAGTTTGTTCTCTATTAGTTTTCTCTCATGTCTGGGTGTCTCAGGTCTGCAGGAGCTAGGTCTCAGCTTTAGGTTCGGGTTCATTCCTCTCTAGGTTGTAAGGATCGGGTCCTCGGCTTTTCACTCATGGCTCGATTGTCTCATCTCTAGGTATCTTCTGTTCTCTCATCATCTACGTGGTCTGGGTGTCTCAGGCTCTCTCATTGTGTTTGCTGGGTGTGTCTATGGCTCATGTCTCTCGTGTCCCCGGGTTCCCTAGTGGGCTTGAAGGAGGTAGGGTGTATCTTGCCTCTTGCCGAAATGAGGGCACATCATGCCCCTGGTTCGAAATTCTCGAGATGGGGCATGATGCCCCCAACATCATCTAGTTGTGGTCTACTATGCCCCTTGTAACCTTATTAACCAAGATTACTGGCCCCCCGTGCCCCTAATGTCATGTTGTAGGTTTAATCTCAGGGTAGATGTGCCTCTATTGCGTGAGGTCAGCTTGACGAGTCAGAGAAATAAGGCATGACATGCCCCTTATCTACAAGAATTACTCATGCCATGCCCCTTCAGCTAATAACCCTAGAAAGTATAAGTCTACATCAAGTGATGAATTCATGTTGTTGCCTCCCTCATTAATCATTTGTCCCCAACCGAATCTACCTTATCAAGGAATCCCAGGTTTTACATGTAAGTGATGCATGAGCATGTCTAAAATGTGTTCATCTCTTCGATGCATGAGCATGCCCCTAGCCTCTACATGCTTGTTTCTGGATGCAAGTGCTTATGATGTGTTTTTCCTCTGTTCCTCTTCTCTCTTCTCCTCTCGAATTTTTCCTTTCTTCCGGTTTTCCTCTCTTCCACTTCTTTTCTCTCATCTTTTCTCTCGATTTCTCTCTCCTCATCCCTCCATTTTTCTCCTTTTCTTCTTTTTTCCTCTTCTTTTCTTCTTCTCCTTCTCTTCTCTTTCTTTCTCCCTTTTCCTATTGGATGTAATTCTACATGTATGTTCGGATGTGCGTGCTTTCTATCTAGACGTAGTGCATTTGAATGTGAATGCCCCTAGTATGAAGCGTGAGCATTGAAAACCATTCGAGCTAAGGTAAAAGTTAAGCAACTTGAGAAAAAGTGAGTTATCCTGTCAAAAACAGAAAGCCTCTAAGAGAAGGACCCCCAATGATTATGAACTTAACCATTTCATGTTAGTTAGGGCCCCATGAGTGAACATTCCTTGTTGAAAAGGTTTGATGGAAGAAGACCCGTAAAGCAAAATCAATGGAGATACCTCTTCAAAAATAGGTGAAGGCAATGCGCCTAGATGCTTGTTCATGACTACCCAAGTGAATCGTCTTCAAAATGAAGTCGTCTACCCCATGGATGCCCCTTGTCATTGGCTACTACCCCCAATTCCCCTTTAGCCTTAACTTTTGCCTAGGCCGCCCATGTGGGTTTTCAACCTAGCAGGCTTGTCCTAACTTTTGCCTAGGCCGCCCTTTCGGGTTTTCAACCTAGTGGACTCTTTTTTTTTCTTTCTCTTTTTCTTTTTTTCTCTCTTCTCTTCAAGGAGATAGAAGCCATAGGAACATAACATTGAGATCATGAAGTTTGAGCAAGATCAATATTAGTCAGGCTGGGTATATTCGGATGACCAATGGAGAGGTGAACTTTCAACCTTAATCGGGAACCATCTAGCTGAGCTATGTCTAAGAGACTATTGGAGAGATGTGCTTCATAATGCCCGGATTCAAAACTAGTTTCTGGAGAGAGACAAACTTGACTGATAGCTACAACTTCATAGGCCCAAACTACATGTCCGAAAGAAGGGACCTTATGACTACAAAAGAGGCCTTAATACAATCAACAATGTGGCATGCGTATCTAGCAATGACCCCATTCTTTCCATTGAATCAATCTAGGAACCACAATTTATAGACCGGGCCCGTTGCCGGATTACCTATGTATCTGTGGGTGTGGTGTTTGGCTTGAGGCGTTTGTTAGAGTCGGTGTTCGGTTTGAGGTGTCTAATGTGATAGGTCAGATGGGAGAACACTTGTCTTCTTTATTATGATTTCTTCTCCTCTTCCCGGTTTCTGATGATAGATAATGAATCAGCATTTGGGCACCAAGGTCACTTCCTTTCCTCACTTTTCTCCCTCACTTTTTTTTCTCTTTTTCTTTTCTTTGGGGAAACACCTTCGCTATTGTCTAGACTATTTTCATGGATTGTGATCTAGAGGGTGCCTTCCTCCTCCCCCTCCCTCCCTCCCTTCCTTTTTCTTTTTTTTTTCTTTATTTTTGAGGAGGATGACATCTTCTTTAAGCAAGTGCAATTAGACATAACTCACTTGGAACCCAAATTCATTTTTGGAAAACAACCTTTTTAGACAAGTGTTCACGGTGTATGTGATGGGTTGAATATGGAGGCTGGGCTAGATAGGTACCGATATGGGCATGTGTTTGAAGGCTCGCGTGGTTGAGTGTTTAGGAATCAGCTGGGGTTGGTCGAATATGTGTTAGGTAAGGTCAAATTACATCTACAGAATCAGTTCTTCGTAGTTCGTTTTATGGTCCTCTAGATTGATCCGATGGAATATCATGAAGTCGTGGTACATATACACAGAAGATAAGGAAATTAGAGTTTTATTCCTTATATGAAAAATCAAAGTACAAATGATGACATTGTTGATTATTGGACACAGAATTTAACTATCGCCCCTTTTGACTAGACTCAGCTTCTAGACTCTAAAGAGCAACTATACCGCCTCTCCCCACTCTTGGTCATCATTCTATCCATACTTAAAAATTTGTTCTATGGTCTCAAGCTGACTCTCACTTGCCCTTCTTGTTCACCCCTTAGAATGCATCATCTCCATTGTCATCTTCACCATTATCTCTGAACCCTCCCCATTGTCTTGTCATCGTGTCTCCGTCATTGCTCTCACCGTCATCCTCATTGTGTCCCAAATGTTAGGGGCTCTCATCTTGTTCACTTGAGAAGGCCCAATGGCACTGTCACCCACTTGATACCTCAGCTTTGCTCATCAGCTCGACTTCTTAGTTCAGTCCTCCATCGCATGGTTCTTCTCTCAGCTTCTCTCCTTGGCTTATCAACTCAGCTTATAAATAGAAACCGGGGTTTACATCTCCGTCCTTGAATAAGGTCTAACCGAGTTACCTCATCTCGCCTCTCCTACTGTAAATGTTGGGGCTTACATCTCCTTTCACAAGAAGGCCCAAATATCGACTCTCCCCATTCCTTGTCCCCTCACCATACCTCAACTCATCTTATTCTCACCCTGTGCTCTTCTTCCTGGTTTCTCCCTCAAAAACTGGGATTTGCATTCCTTCCCATGAGAAGGTCCCCTCGGTTTGTCTTAGCTTGTATACCCAACTCTCATCAGCTTGGCTCAGCTTTGCATCCCTGTCTCCTGGTTTCCCAATTCGGCATCTCATCTTGGCAACTCGACTTGGCTACCCCACTTGGTTTCCCAACTCAACCCCTCAACTTGGCTCACCGGCTCGGCTCATCAACTTGGTTTATCAGTTCGGCTCCTCGGCTTAGCTCATCAACCCGGTTCATCAACTCAGCTTCTCATTATGGCTCATCAACTTGGCTCTTCAATTCGACTCCTCGACTCGGCTCGGCTCATCAACCCGGTTCATCAACTCATCTTCTCATTATGGCTCATCAACTTGTCTTATGAGTTTGGCTCCTCGGCTCAGCACTTCAACTCGATTCTTCAGCTTGGCTTATCATTTTGGTTTATCAATTCGGTTCACAAGTAAAAATTGGGGCTTGCATCAGCATTCTTGAGGAAGGCCCAATCAGGTTACTTCATCTCACTTCTTTTGCCACAAATATTGGGGCTTACATCTCCTCTCACAAGAAGGCCCAACCAGGTCATCCCATCTCATTTCTTCTGCCATAAATATTGGGACTTACATCTCCTCTCACGAGAAGGCCCAAAGTCATCTCGGTGTCTTGAGTTGATGCTTCATCACTGCCTCTGCCTTCTTCCCACTTTTCGCCACAGAATACCTCAATGACTTCCAATGTCCTCACCATCCCCCTATCTACTGAGATTTATTGCCTTGTGATGTATCCATCATCCCTAATATCTTCACCATCTCCTTCAAACTAAGACACTACCCACCCCTAGTGTCGTAAGGGTTTAATTCTAATGATAGAGTTCATGATCATCAGGGATCCTAGGCTCAAGCTTCGTTTTCTTCCAAGACATTTGAAAACAGTGGGAAAGTGTGATGGGATACAGTCGCAAAATATTTTTCCAATTCTTCCAGAATGTGTCTATCTCATGAAGACTCAAGTTCAAAAGGGTTGGACATTGAAAGATGAGACACCTTAGCTCAAATTCGTTTTCGTGCTTTGAAAAACATGTGATGCGATGCCAAATGTAAGAAAATGTGAATTCCCTAAGATAAGGTAGACCGATTGAACATAGACGTCAACTGGGGAAACAACACCAAAATTTTACCATCGGCTCAAACATGTATACTTACTCCCCTAGGGTTCGTTTACTAGACTCATCAATTCACACAACGCAATATAGCACCCTACGCAGAGTTAGCACGGCGGTCCCGCTATATATTTTTATTGATTTTTCTGGTTTATCGAAATAAAAACACCCTATTTACAAACATTCAAATCCATAACAATGATCACCCAAATACACGTACCACTTATTGATTCAGTATGCATGAGATGCTCAGGGTATGCAGCTGGTTGGGGGCTAGAGAATGCCTCTAGGGAATAGGTTGACCTACTCACATGTGATAATGGATATCGGGTGATGTCCAAGGCCCATTAATCCCCATCATTGCTAAGCATCGAGAAACGAGTTCACTCAAGCCACTATCAGTTAAGGAAAGCATGTAGCGGACTCGGATTCTCTCGCCCTCTTACGGTAGAGGCTTCACATCAATCATCATGAATGCACGACACTTATGATGACACATAAAAAGGCATACAGAATTCAACGATTGCACAAAGTTTCTTAAACCCTCAGAATCCCCAGCGGAGTCGCTAGCTGTGAGAACCCGACCCAAAATCACTTGGGCCTCCTCACCTATTCTTTTACACCTTCCTCTTAAACGTCATCCAACATCTTTGGAGTCTCCACTCGAATTTTATTGTAAAGGAAAATTCGAGAAAAACCTTTTCATGACTCCATTTAGGCAACCGATGAGCGAACCAAAGATGCTGGACCCGGGGGTTCGTCACGGATGGGAAGGTGTTAGGCACCCATCTTGGGTGAAACTTTGTGCAATTGAAGAACATAAGTATGCCTTGTGCAAGTGTACATAGTGTGGAAGACAAATCACATAATAACAAAATAGAACTGAAACAAAAATGAAAATAAAAATATTTGGGCTTGAGTCGCCAACTGTGAGAACCCGACCCAAAATCACTTGGGCCTCCTCACCTATTCTTTTACACCTTTCTCTTAACCATCATCCAACATCTTTGGAGTCTCCACTCAAATTTTATTGTAAGGGAAAATTCGAGAAAAACCTTTTCATGACTCCATTTGGGCAACCGATTAGCGAACCAAAGATGCTGGACCCGGGGGTTCGTCACGGATGGGAAGGTGTTAGGCACCCATCTGTATTGGGGCGAAACTTTGTGTAATTGAAGAACATAAGTATGCCTTGTGCAAGTGTGCATAGTGTGGAAAACAAATCACATAATAACAAAATAGAACTGAAACAAAAAGGAAAATAAAAATATTTGGGCTTGAGTCTCCACCACTAGAGACCACCAACGTACCCCGGCGATCGGGGTCAAAGCCCATATAGTTCTTGTCATGGCATCACATAACACTCACATCATCATCAAATCACCAGCAAATAGCAATCAAAAGGGTTAGAACACTTATCTCGGTTATTAGATAGAATTTATGTGTCGTATTCTATTGGCGTTTGGACAATGAAAATGGCAGATTCAGCTTCTGGTCTCAACAGAAAAGTTGTATATCTCCCTCTTAGATTTCCAGAGAGTCCAAGATCACAGCAATCCAAGTTCTAGAACTCAAGATATGAATTATTTTCTGAGACTGCTCGTATTAGGTCCCTCTACTCGGATTGTCCCCCTTCTTGGCTCCTAGATTGTTTTTGATTGCTTCCTCCTCTTGATCTCTTCTTGTTGACTTATTTCTTGATGCTTTTCCACGAAATTTCTCCAGAGTTTCTACCTATAGAAATGTTTCTAGGCTTGGAGAAGTATAGTTTCTCCAAGCAAACAAAGCTTATAGGGGGGTGTGTGTGTAATGAGTGATTGATCCCTTGAAACGTGAGTGGGGGGTCCTATTTATAGTATTCTGGGGTGTATGGGAGCGTGGACCTGCTTAATGACCAAGGTCTCAGCCAAAAATCTTGGCAAAAACCGTGTATAATCAAATTAGGGGCGAAAATCGGGGAAATCGGGCAATCTGGGCATGCATGACTGCCAGGGCCGCAGTCACGGGCTGGATGGCCGCTATGGCCGGCGGTCATGGGCTCCATGACCGCCAGGGCCGACAGTCATCCCCCCATGGCTGCCCGGCACCTCCGCGTTTCCCTGTTCTTTCCTTTTTTTTTTGCACCCGGTTTCCCCTAATTGCTCCCAGATTTGATTCCACCGTGTAATTAACCCCTAATCAACCCAGAATCACGTCTTTTCTTAATTAGTACTCCTCCCAATCATCTCCTAATTGATTGATTATACATTAAGTCCCCATTTCATGCCCAAATCATACCAAAAAACACATTTACTAATAAGGAATGATTTAACTCTGATTTTCCACGAAATTCAGAGCTAAAATTTGTCTGCAAGTAATATGTTTATGGGCTGCTCAACTCTGGAAGGTCCAGATTTTATTAAGTTAGGCCCTCAAATTCATACTTAACCCAAAAACAAATCATCTCATTATAATTGGGTTAAAATGAAGAAAATGGAATATTATTTTAATGAACTAGACTTTAGTATATTTTTATCCTAAGATCAAATCATCTCATTAATCCTAAGGTCCAGATATATAAACCCTAATTCACAACATATGCATTCCACTAAAATAAATTCCAAGTATACCTTAGCCAAAGACCAATTCATCTCATTAATCTTTTGGTTTGAGCACCCCTAAAATCTAAATTAGAGGAATATTCATGGGTCAAATTTGGGTGTTCACACTAACCGAGCTTTATAACTGTCATGCCCCCGCCTAAGCGCGACCGGCCAAGTACCATGTGCACACACATAGTGCCACAGGGCGGCCCAAGCCCTGTAACCATCACTATAGATGCTAATCGCCTTTGCCTAGTGGGTTACTAACCATAAACATGCGCAACATAAACGGAAGCAAACACACAAATGCAGAGGCAACATGAAATACTAAAAAGTATTAAAACTCAATATCCACTATGTTATAAAATTCTGCTACAAGGGACACTAAATCATGCTATACAAAGACATAAATTCTTTATATAAATCAACACAATAAGTTAAATAAACCGACTTGGCTATACCCATCGACCTACACTGCCCGTACTCTCATCCTCGCACCTGAAAGACAATGGAAGGAAATAGGGGGTGAGTAAAAAACTCAACAAGTAAATAAGTCATGCAAGAAAGTAACCACACATTGCACACAAGGCTTGGCATGGACAACACATAGTCATGCAGCACATAAAATGGTGCGTGCATACAATAATGCACAAATATCGGGCACTCACGCCCCAAAGCAATCCTCGTGTCCCAGACATGCTCTGGCCTCATTCCCCCCTGACCAACTAGCGTATGATGTGCCCCAAGGCAGCCTATGAAGTTTGGTAGCTTATACAGGTGTTACTTCTTAGCCTACAGCCCCACGTACGAGGCATTCCGAATACTAAATACCGAATAGCCCACTGCCCCACATACGAGGCATATAGAATGTCTAGCTACCACAACTTGGCGGACATCGTGTCACACCTGTAACAGACCAAGTGGGCAATATCCTCTGTAAAGGTCAGTGCCATTGCTCTCACTAACTAGAGCCATGTACAAGGTACCTAGTGCCAATATCTCGTGGCGCACAAGTTTACTACAAGTGCACACCATCTCATCTCATGGTACGTGCAAGCCTCGCAAGCACTACCTCGTGCACCCAGTGCACCTCAACCAACTGGCTAGTGGTATCACAATCACAAACACAAACAAGGCAATCACATGCCACTCACAAGCACATCGAGTACAATGCTAAACATCAGCACAACAAGTGCAATGCAGTCAATCCAAAAAGCCAGCAAGTACACTACATACATATACTACAACCATTGTGCACCAACAAGTCACCAAGGCATAACAATTAGGTACAATTAACCATCAAAGGCAACAAGTAGCCATGATGAGCCAACAATGGCTAACTAACCAACAATGTCCAAGGATGGCCAGTAAGTAAATCTCACACACAATCACAGATAACAAGCATACAAATGGCCTTCCACTCAATAATGATGCACTAGCAATCACTACTCGCATAAACCAATTTACTTACCATCACCTAGGCATCTCTAGGCCATTTCCATTCCTATAGAAATATTGGGTCACTTGGACCTTAGTCCATGTTACACACACATAAACACACAACGTAATAAGTTCACAGCAACTATAGCTTGTGAAACACAACTCAAAACTATAACACTTATCTTTTTCTTTTTCTAAATCAGGCAAAAACTGCCCTACACCAACAGCTACTTCAACCCGAAATACAAATCCCTTAGAGGCTGAACCAGCTTACGGAATCAACATAGGAATTATAGTTTTACTTTTTAAATTTCCAGAGCCATAAAGAACACTGGATTTTACGGTCTCTAGCTCCAGATATGGCTCCAAAACCATCTTGGGGTCAAGTAGGGGGACTGCTGAAGAATAGCTGCATGACAGTCAACTTTGAGAGTTCATAACTGTCTCATTTTTTCTCCAAAATCACCAAAATCAGTCCCATATGAAAGATATTGATGTTATCTATCATTTTGATTTGGTTTCACTCAATTCCAACTGGTTTTTTGGCCTAAATCACCATTTTAGTGGCCAGGGATCAGCCTACCCAAGAGTAGAACCCGCTCACTTCATCTTTTTCGCTCTTTCTCTCTTGGATCAGCACGAATTTTTGGGTAGAAAGTGAGAGGGTGAGGTTCTTGCTTGCACCTTAAAGCTTGGCCAAGTAGATGAGTAAGCACCCACTTGCCACCAATTTTCCTTTAGGTGCACTTGCACAAAAAATGCCACCTCGTGTTTATTTCCGTCCAATTGACTCGTGACACCCGACCTACTAGCTTGCACACCAAAGACCAATGGAAGCTTATTCCAGAGCCACATTTCTAACTCTGATTGGTCAGTTTGGCCAATCAAGCATTTACACACCATCAGGTCCGAATATGCACCAACAGGCTCCCCGGTGCCCCCGATGTGCACCATTTCGCGCCACCTCGAGCCAACGGGTATTTCCTTTGAGCAATTATGCCTCCAATGAAATAATTGAACCTAATAAACACATTCCCAATACTAACCAATATTTATCGACCAATTAATTAGGTCGAGCACCCGGTACCCCTAAATAGGCCATCCTGTGCCTTAGCACTTTTCTACACGTAGTTGTGCACACTAAGCCAAGCTCGTTAGCACTATAAGTCACATTCTGTGCCAAGAACCATCTTCCGTCATATAAGCATCACATTAAGCTCCAGGGTATCTACGGGGTGTCACAATAACGCTCAACCTCTCCATTGGCCATCTTTTTGATGCGATAGGTCCATTTGTTGCCAACCAAATTCATGTTCCCATGATATGGCACAAATGTCCATGTGTGATTCCGAATCAGAGCATTAAATTCATCTTGCATAGTAGTCCTCCATACGGCAAATTTATTGGCTTCGTTAAAGTAAGATGGTTCAGAATCAGGTGGGAGTTGTCGTTGTGTGCTATAAGTTGGAAGGTGAAAAACGGTCCACGGTTTTTGTATGTAGGCATAGAGTCATATGCCGTGGAGGTTCTGGTGATGCTGAAAGAGAGGCAGGACAAGAACTTGGAGTTGGTAAAGGTGCAGGAGTAGGAGCTGATATACTAGGGGAAGAAAAAGATAAGTGGAGACAAGAGAGATCCCTATTGGCACTAGAAGTTTGTTGCGTGGTGGGTTGTGGTGTGTAAGAAGGAGAGGTAACTAGGGTAGAAAAAGACGTGGATTGTGTTGGCTTGGTAGTTGGAGAACCAGATTGGTCTCGGATTAGGGATGAGGCAAGAGTAGGATTACGGGATGAGGTTGAAGTAGGTTTCCGCACACTGGTATTATCAGGGAAAAAGACAGTTAGAGGCACCGACACCCATATATCAGTAGAAGTCTGTGGTGGTTGTGATTTCGGCAGCATGGTAACAAAAGGAAACATATCTGATATGCACATATTTCACATAGTAATAAAGGCATGAAAACTTCTTTATTATTATGATTTCGAATAAAAATCATACAATCTACCTATCTTTCTTTGTTTGATTGTTGAATAAATTGCTTGAACTAACAATTATGTTTTCAGGTGTAAAATCGTCCCACTTCGCTACCGAAAACGATCAATTTCGGCCAAAGCTGGAAACCAGGCAGAAACTCGAGCACAGTTCACTCTTTTGCCAATTTCAGAAGCCTCATATGTTCAATTAATGTGAAACCAGTTGGAGATGAAAGTAGACATCCTAAGCTTTCCATTGGTATAAAGTTCATAATTTTTGGCCTTGTGGATTAGGAGCAGTAATTAATTCAGTTCAGTCCAGAAGTGCAGGAATCCTGCACTGGCCACCGACCCAGTCTCGGTATTTTCATCATAACTCCTACTACACAAGTCCAATTCTAGAGTTATTTATATGGAAAGGAAGATAGAAAAATTATCTAAAACTTCTTAGAACATCCCAAAGTCCAATTCGGCCGTCTAAAGGTCGAAAACATGATTGCAAGTATAGGGTCATAAGTTGTTAACAATGTGACCCCTTCTAGAAGAGCATCATGGCAGCCATTAGCACATGCTTGTTGGACAATCTAAGTGGACAACCTGGAAGCCATTCAAGGAGAATAAAACAGCTTGGAAACCAACATAATTTCCTGGAAAGAAAGCTCAACCATCAGCGCATGCAAAAGAGAAGGAATATTCATGCTAAGCTGGAAAAGCAAGTGGCAACCCATACCTTGCAACCACTCCACCAGCAAATGCTTTCAACATTGAGGCCCATTCCAGCACGATTTTGGTGGCTAAAGTACACTAAAATATGTCTTCTCCAAGCTGTCCAACTAGTGAAGAAGCACTATAATTGGGTGAGAGCTGAAGGGGAAGGGAAGCAACACAAAACACACACCTTGAAACCAAAAATTCTGTCAAATTGTTCCTTTCATTTTCTTTTGAGATTGTTGTGAGGAAACCATGTCTTTCCCATTTTCATTTGTTGTTTCAAGTTCATTCACGAACTAATTTTTCATTCTAGATCATAGGGATGTAGCCTCCCCTAAATTTGCTATGGTTTGATGTACCATTTGCTGCAATTCATTCACAAAGTCATTTTGATTGATTGTTGTGAGCTTATTTCTTGCTTTAAGGAAGTGGCCAGCTTTATAGCAACTTCTAGGTAATAGGTGAAGTACCGAGAGGAGAATTCTATTATCCGAAAATCATCAATCATCTTTAATCAAAATGCTGAGAGGGTTTAGGTTATCGTGGAATCAGTAGCAACAACAAGCTTCATTGCTCTTAGAGGTAATCTAATTGACGAAAGTGATTAGGTGACTCTTTGAGACGAGACAAGACTAGCGAGAGCGGACAGTTTCATTATAGGTTGCAACCCATCAAAATTCATGTGTTTGGATGCAGCTTTCAATAGTACATTGATCCATGGCAAAGGAAGGGTGGTGAATTCCCGAACGATCTAGGCTTTTTATCAATGCTACTTTGTTTATCATTTTCATTGTCATTTCTACTTTCTCTTCTCTTTGTATTCAATTCGGTATTTGCTCTCTTATCAATCTTCAATTCTGATATTATTTCTCTTCATTTATTTTCTTTGCCATTAGATTGAATCGACTAATATCTTGCCTAGTCTCTGTGGATACGACCTTGAGTACCACGACGATTCTGTGCACTTGCAGGATTGATCAAGTTTATGGCGCCGTTGCCGGGGACTAGCGTCAAGTAATTTCAGGTTCTATCTAACTGGCCTTTTCTCTTGTTTACCTTTTCTCAAAGTTTCAGGTATTTCGGGTGCATGACCCATAACACCCGAAGCAAAAGCCGAAGGCTCGAATTTACAATAGAATCCGAAAGGTTGTTCAAAGCAAAATCTAAACAACAAGAAGAACCATCAACTCTCCCTACAACCATGGTGGAAGGAAATGAACTCAAAACGGTACCGATGAACGAATTATTAGCTCGCCAAGCCGGCATGACAAGATTCGGAATAGCCCAACCAGCTATAGAATCGGCTCACTATGAACTTAGACCGAGCCTAATCTCCATGGTTCAGCAAAACACCTTTGCTGGAACTCCATTTGAAGACCCTCACCAACACTTACATAATTTTCTCTCTTATTGTGACACTTTCAGAATTAATGGGTGTATCGAAGATGCAAAAAGGCTCCGCCTATTCCCATATTCGGTGCGAGACAAGGCACAAAAATGGCTCTCTAGCCTCCCACCGAATAGCATCACCACTTGGGACCAGCTCCAGTCGGCTTTCTTAAAGAAATTCTTCCCATCTTCTAAAGTCACTCAACTACGAGGAGAAATTCTAATCTTCAAGCAAAGGCCCGACGAGTCTCTCAAAGATGCATGGGAGAGATACCAAGACCTCATTGCAAGATGCCCAACTCACATGATCCATCCTCCCGTGTTGTTAAACACATTCTATGATGGAGCTACACCAACCGGGCAGTCCACCATGAACTCTATAGCCGGAGGAAACTTCATGTCAAAACTCTATCCGGAAGCTTGCCGACTAATGGAGAACTTAGCGGATGAAAGCACAAGCCGAAACCACCATGGAGTATTGCAAGTTGACAAGGTGCAAATGTTGGAGGCAACCATTGCTTCCTTGCAACATCAAATCAAGGAGATGAACACAAAATGTGCAAAGGCATCATCATCAAGTGCACCGGAGACAATTCTGAAATGTGAAGCTTGTAGCGGGCCTCATCACTTCAATGAGTGCCCAAAACTCTATTCGGAGGAAGTGAATTACATCAATAGACAACCCAACTACTTCAACCAGCAAGGAGGGAACCAATACCATCAACCAATGAAGCCATACCAACAAGCATACCAAGGGCAACAACATTACCTAGGCAACCAACACAATTCTCAGCCCGATATGGTCACCATGTTCAAGACCATCATGGAGGAAATTTCCCAAATCAAGGCACACAACAAAATACTTGAAAATCAGATTGCACAAAATGCCCAACAATTTCAGAATGCCCAAGGGAGATTGCCAGGACAGCCGGAGATCAATCCAAAAGAGCAATGTAAGGCTATCACTTTGCGGAGTGGCAAGCAATTGACAAATCCAGCTGATAAGTCCAGTGATATACCTAGAAAAGAAGAAGAAGAATTAGGGACAGCAAGCAAGCAACCCAAGGATAAGGAAAACGTAGCTGAACCAGAAGTTCAACCATACATGCCACCACTGCCATACCCGGAAGTCTATAAGAACACCAGGCTTGATGCACAATTTCGAAAATTCATTGAGATGCTAAAAAAGGTATGCATAACTCTACCATTTACAGAAGTGATCACTCAAATGCCAAGCTATTCCAAATTCCTTAAGGACATCCTCTCGAAGAAAAGAGCAATAGAAGATGCTGAAACAATTCCAATGACGGAGAAATGTAGTCATAGGTGGTAGCGACAACAAGACTACATTGTTGTCGACCCCTAAGGATAGGTAAACGAATGCTCTTCGAATTGGTACCTAAACCCTAGTTACTTCCTGCCATCTATGCTGCTTCCCCTGCTGATAGGTGATCAACGGAGTCTAATGCTTTTGCTGTTGTCTTTGCCACAACAGCCTCCGCTGGTTGATTTTGATGCTCCAACGTGTGCTTCAACCGGCGTATACAAGATCAATTGAAATTGAAAAAGACGAAACCCCATGCCAACATTTCATTTCATGTTTGGCCGTCCAGCGAATGCTCGTCCTGTTGGAATACAAAATCAGAAGCCCCCAATGGAATAGGGCTGATCCGTCAGAAAGAAGACAGAACGAACTGAATCGGATGTGATTTGCCGTTCCCGACAACGGAACCATTGATATAATACAATAAATTTGGAACCCAAGATTGAGAGTTCTTTCATTGATAAAGTACATGAGAATTGATTCGGGAGAGAGAGTCCTTAATTTTAGCCTATTTCGCTTATATATTACAACTTTGGTTATTACATAATGATCGATAGGAAATTCCTTATCTCGCCAAGTATCGCACTCTTATTCGCAGTCGTGGTTTTCAAATGGATAAAGATCACAAATCGAAATCGTGGGCCAAATTCCTTTGGGCCTCAGGTTCCTAGACTTGTTGAAATTGGACATGTGGATTATATTCTTGGCAAAGATTTGAGCACGTTGGACCATATTATATCAGGTGTACACCACTTCACGACAAGGGTTTAGAGGTATATCATAATACGAGAATTGAGGTAGCATGATGAAGACATCTTTTTTTGGACATTAGATATGTTAGAAACCTCCAGATATTACATTTAAGTATTATAGGTTTCCAAGTTAGCAATTTGAGAACAATAAACTAAGAGATCCAGATTTTACAAGCTCAGCCCTTGCAGCTCTACAGCCAACTGTTCGGATAAATAGGAGATTGGGTAAACTGCCCAGCACCCGAAGCATATATACTCCTCATCACGCTTATTGGAACGTTTCTTTTTCTGTGAATTGGTAAGCAGGCCCTTCGTCCTCTCTCTCTCTCTCTCTCTCTGTAAGCAGAATGTAAGCGAAACGCACAAGTCAAAACCCCGTGAAAAAAAAAAAAAGAGCATAAGGTCCTTGTGCAACAAAATAAAATAAACAGAGAAATGGAGGACATACTAGAGGCAAATAGTGGCAATCGAGCTTTGTTACCTTGATAAAAGGACTGTATTTTATGAATGATGAACTCGACACCATAATCCTTCACATAAAAGCAACCGTACCTCACCTCTGCTTGGACAAGATTTAGGTGGCCCATGACTGTCGCCTCAAGAGTTATGAAGAAGTGCTGCTGCGGGTAAACAATGGCTTTGACAAGCCGTTTGAATACGAGCTGACGATACACATCCTGTGCAAGAACAAAAAACAAAAGAACATCTTGCATGAAGCATCACTGGAAGAATGAAAAAGAGAAGAAAGGGTGTTTTCTAACCTCTATGCAATTGTTATATTCACAAACGTCTCTAGCAAGCTTCATGGCCAATTCATTGAAACAATCATACTCTTTCATGGAACCATGAATTGCAGGATTGAAACTAAAATCAGGACCATACGTAGGAAAAGCGCACACACCATCGATCTCTATCCGGTCACCATCAAATCTCTAAACAAAGAAGAATGATATATAACTAAATAGAAAAGGTATACATATTCAGAGGAAAAATAGTTAAAACATAGAATAGGATGCTTCTTTACCTCCAATTTTTTAAGCTGCCTGTGAATTGCATTGCTACGGCGTAGAGCCAGAGCAGCGCTTGTCTGTTCCTTCCTGCCGCAATCACTCTGGCAGTCGCGCCCACATTGACTCTTGCACTTGCTCCCGCAATCATCCTCGCTGTCGCTCCAACAAGCATCCTTGCAGTTGCCCTCACAATCACCCTCGCAGTCACAGCTGCAAGGAGGACTAAGAATGAAAACTATATTCTTATCCTGCCTACGGTACTCCTGTAGAACAATGTAAAACAATAATGACATAAAAAGCGTTGGCACATGTCAAGTGTTCAAAAATCAGAAAAGTATGTTTCAGGCTTACATCGATAAAATAACGATTAATATCTAGGCCAAGTTTTTGCAAACGATCAGCGGAAAATTGACGCTGCACCAAGAGATGGGATGGACATGAGCATAACTATAAAAATTTGGAAGCAGGAAAAATAACAAACATAATCGATCGATACTTATTGAGGTTCTCAATACATTCAAAAGCCAGCATGAACAAAAGGATTTCCAGTCTAGCACAAAGCGCAGCAATAAAAATTAACGCAAGATAATGAGACGCTATGAACAAATGGTTCGAGTCATCCGGTGCATTTTTGGATGGGTTTGAACGCGGTGTACATAATTCAATGGACCAAGGTAGAAATTTCAAAGAGTGACATTTATTCCCTTCTCTTTGAAGTAAAGATTCCGTGCATTCAGTGGGAATAGATTTCTGACCTGAAGCCTTCTAAACTCCCGACGCATTTCGAAACTTAGATGCCTGTAAGCAAAAAGTATATCATCAGAAATGTTTAGAACAAACCACAAGTAAGATCACATTGCTATCATTGGAAGTAACTACACACCAAGAGAGAACACTGAAAGGTTCGAGAATGAACCTCCAATCAGATAATGCAGCAAGAATTAAGAGAATTGGTGTCTAAGGGCTTGAAAAACATGCAAGTCCAACGCAAAAAATTGGGCTGATATCCAACAATCTTAGCAAGCAAGCACATGAATAAATAAATACAGCTATAGCCAAAAGTTAAAGACGGTTCAAATACAATATTCTAATTAAGATCGGGTGAGGATTAATTACAAGACATATCCAGGGCCCCATGAGCCAAGAACATCATCTGTAGAGCCCAATAACTTATAGTCGAGAGATTCCTGCAAGATAGATTCAAACAAACAAATTAAAGATAGTTTATATAATTAAGATGATTAATTAGGTCCTAATTGAAAAGGCGCAAGAAAGAAAAAAATACCCCCGGGGACGTGGTTGGTGCCAGAACTGAGAGTATATCTGCCAAGTGTTTCTGGACCGAGAAACATATATATGATACAGGTAAGTAGTAACAATATGGAACATATATACATATGTATAGATACTGCAACTGGCAATTAAGCCAGAATAATTATAAACTTTAATACTATACCCGTGAATCGGAATCAGCCATGGTCTCATGACAGGCTTTTAGGGCTTCATAATAAGGCTTGACGAAGTCCAATAGCTTGGGTTTCCAATGAATAGACCTGGTCACACCCTGAAGCTTAACTCTGCAACAACAATTAATTAATAAAATTGACCCTCACTCATCAAACTCCTCTAATTAATTCTTCTTTACTAATCATCTATAGGCAGCAGCACAGGCCGTTTTTCTGCATGGTATACCAGTTTTTTGAAGGAACTGGTTTGGTTACTTTTTTTTTCCCTCCGGTGTCATCGTCGAAAGCAATATAATTTAAAAGAAAGAAAAAAACAAAACCGATGTATACCTCAACTCCTTAATATCACTCTCCTGCTGATATCGATCCCGATCGGGAACTCCTCCCTCATAACGCCGCAGCAGAGGGCTTCCGTCATAATCCTGCAGCACAGAGCGCAACTTGTCGTAATCACCCGGCTGCACCTGAAACAGAAGCTCGAAAAGTTTGTCGATTTGCTCTCTTGTGAGAGCCTCGGGGGGGTCTTTTTTTCCAATTTTAAGGGCCTCTAAAACTATTTTGGAAGAGTTATCGTCGACCATCTCAGGTACTTACTGAAGGAACGATGGAGGAAGACAGATTCACAGAAGTCAATTCAGATCTAAAAGTAATGTAATACCGAAGCCAGGTTTTTCTTTTTCTTCTCTCTCTCTCTCTCTCTCTCTCCCCTCTAAATTTATAGGTTTTCTTTCTTTCTTTCAAGGGATACCGCCTCAGATATGCGCCTAGCCCATCTGGGAAGCCACAAATCAATATGCCCGACTCGTTCCACAAAGTATGGGCCCAAAAAGCGAAGTCGTTCAGCCCACGCATGCTTTGACAAGAGTTGGCCCAATTACTATCATCATCATTTTTATTATTTTTAATCATTATTAATTACACAATCCACATAAAACAAGTTATTCACCCCCCGTAACATCAGCACTAATAAACACTTGGTAATTCTGCACGAGTATATTCAAAGGGGATTGCTATCGTACCGAGGACTATGTTTAGGGTACCACACTCAATGACCAATAATACCATTACACTTAAATTTACAAAGGTTTTAGAAAGCTTTTATTTACAAATGTGTTCTATAAAGTTACTAATTAAAAAAAAATACCCAATTCTTCTGTTTTTTACAATATTATACCAATATTAAAATCCCTAAATAATTACAAATCCATCCCTAAATTGATCTCGTACAAAACAAAAATAAAGAATCATAGAAAAGTCAAACAAGTCAAAATCCCATCCTTTGATTCATCACTATTCTTTCATGTGTGGGTAAGTTACAGGTCCCATCTTTCTCTTATGTTTTAGCATCAAACCTACTTTTGATGTTTTCGTTAGATGGGAAGTTGACAAGGGAAGAATTCCCACCTATTGCCTATGACCGTTTATAAGTTTTATGTCTTTGTCTTTTACATCGTTGAACCTCAGCCTCTAGAATATTGTTTTCCGTTCCAATCGTATCAAACTATTTTTTTTCATTAGATTAGAGCTGATCTTGAAATTTATTCGTTTCTAAGATTTTGAGATGTTTATTTCCTTTCTCTCGTTCGTCATTTCCTCTTATTTGAAATTATTTTCTAACAATTTGTGAAAAAACTGATTTACACAGCAGTTGTGAATAGTTACAGAGGAGAGTATTTCCATGTTTGACAAAGAGAAAGCACATCACCGATTCTCAAAGTTGTCTGGAAGAGGTTCCATACATCTGAATCAATCATCTGTGAACCACCTCTAGAAAAGGTAAATAAATTACTGTTGAAATTAGTTCACCGCCCGTGGAACCGACCGGCGTGGATAGCATTTGTGTCTTTTTTTAAATAAAATTAACTTTTGAATTATAATTTTTAAGCAATTCTTATGTAATGTACACAAATAAATATCTTTTATAAATTCATAGCCACGTAAATTTTTATCAAGTTATAAATATTTTTTTCCATATTTTCTTATTTTTGAATTTTTTTCTTCTTTTTTTCCTAATATGATAGAAAAATATATATACAAAATAGTATCAAAAATTAAAATATTTTATAATTAATAAAAAAATATAAATAAACACAAAAAGTATAAAAAAATTATAATATTTTATAGTATTATAAAAAAAAATATTTTGTAAATTTTACATGTTTACTTTTTAAAAAATAAAATAGAAAAAATAAATTATTTTATAATAATATTTACAAAAAATAAAAGCCAGGTTTTTCTTTTTCTTTCTCTCTCCCCCCTTCTTTAAATTTATAGGAACAGCCGTCGTCCGTGACTGATCAACAAGCCTAGGTTTTCTTTCTTTCTTTCAAGGGAAACCGCCTCAGATATGCGCCTAGCCCATCTGGGAAGCCACAATATGCCCGACTCGTTCCACAAAGTTTGAAAAGAGTTGGCCCAATTACTATCATCATCATTTTTATTATTTTTAATCATCATTTTTATTTTTTTCCCGTAACATCAGCACTAATAAACCTACTTTTGATGTTTTCGTGAGATGGGAAGTTGACAAGTGAAGAATTCCCACCTATTGCCTATGACCGTTTATAAGTTTTATGTCTTTGCCTTTTACATCATTGAATATCAGCCTCTAGAATATTGTTTTCCGTTCCAATCGTATCAAACTATTTTTTTTCGTTAGATTAGAGCTGATCTTGAAATTTATTCGTTTCTAAAATTTTAAAATGTTTATTTCCTTTCTCTCGTTCGTCATTTCCTCTTATTTGAAATTATTTTCTAACAATCTGTGAAAAAACTAATTTACACAGCAGTTGTGAATAGTTACAGAGGAGAGTATTTCCATGTTTGACAAAGAGAAAGCACATCGGTGATTCTAAAAGTTGTCTGGAAGAGGTTCCTTACATCTAAATCAATCATCTGTTAACCACCTCTAGAAAAGGTAAATAAATTACTGTTGAAAATAGTTCACCGCCCGTGGAACCGACCGGCGTGGATAGCATTTGTGTCTTTTTTAAAATAAAATTAACTTTTGAATTATAATTTTTAAGCAATTCTTATGTAATGTACACAAATAAATATCTTTTATAAATTCGAAGCCACTTAATTTTTTTATCAAGTTATAAATATTTTTTTTCATATTTTCTTGTTTTTGAATTTTTTCTTCTTTTTTCCTAGTATGATAGAAAAATATATATACAAAATAGTATCAAAAATTAAAATATTTTATAATTACTAAAAAATATGAATAAACACAGAAAATAGTATAAAAAATTCTAATATTTTATAATATTATAAAAAACAAATATTTTGTAAATTTTACATTTTACTTTTTTAAAAAATAAAGTAGAAAAATAAAGTATTTTATAATAATATTTAGAAAAATTAATTTTAAAAATATAAAATACATAAAAAAATAAAAAACTAATGATGCCAAAAAAAGAACACGAAGTAGCAAAAAAATACACAAAAAATTAAAAAACTAATTTTTGTGAATATTATTATAAAATACTTCAATTTTTTAAGCCTTTTCTTGTCACTTGATTATTTTTATTTGTTTTACCTATCAAATGCCTGAAAATTATAGTTGGAAAGTTTAATTTCTTTTAATAAAAGAAATCAAATATTGATCAAGCCCATTGATATCACGGGTCATGAACTAGTAAGTTGTTAGACATTTGACATTGTCTTTTTTATTCTAATGTAACATAGATTCGAAAAATATATTTTATAAAAAATAAGTTAGGAAATTAAAACTAAATTAGAAATTTTTTTGAAACAGGAAAACTATCATCAATTTAATTTAAAACCAATATTGAAAGAAATAAAATTATTATATAAAAGAAAACTTAAATATTAACTAATATAAAGAAGTCTAATTGTTACATAAAATGTTTGTAGTTAAGTTTATAATTGTATATCTTTTATTTTTATGGCCACGGGTTCGAATCATAACAAATTTTTTGGAAAGATATTTTTTTTTATTGGGTACTAAAGGTAATTTTACAAATTATAATGCATAAAATATAATTTTATAAAATTGTTGTACCTAAAAAAATTAAATAATTTAGAAAGAATATTATATAAAATTAATAAATAAAAATTTAAAATGTTTAATTTTCAATGGTGAGATCCTAGTTCCTGTATTTGGCGCTTCATGGACTCAAGCTCCTTTGGTTATTGTCCCATTCTTCTTGGATTTTAGTGTCTCTATGTCTTAGCTAGACTTGGTTGTATCTTGATTCCTTTGATCTTTACTTTAGCATAAGTTGTATTGTCGGGCATCTAATGAGCTTTGTTTAGCTTCTATTCTTTGAGTGTTTAATGAATTTATTGCCATTCCTCTTGCCACGTCATTAGCTCCTGCATCTGGGTCTTGCCTTTTAGAACCTGGGTTTGAGCTCCTAGTCTTTTCTTTAGAGTATTTGTGGCTCCTACTTAGCTCTTTTTGTGACTTGGTAATTCCTTTTCCGAGGTACTTCACTGGTCACTGCGTGTAGTTCCTACACGATGCTTCATTTGGAACTCCAGGAACTTTTTACATTTTATGATGGCTTTTTTAGCTTCTGCAATCAACTCCTACTTTCTGGATGCCAAGGTCATTTTTATTTCTATTGTACTTTTGCTGGCTCTATGTCCGGCGGCTTCTTCCTTTTGAGTATCAAGAGCTCTTTTCAAAGCTATTCATGCAAATTTTTGGGCTTTTCCGACCCACAATTTAGCCTTTGTTCTTGGGTACCACCAACCCTTTTATAGGCCGTTAAGTTTTGGGTAGCCTTTTGTGCGGTTTTACAGGTCAACACCCTACATGTAAGGCCTGTGTGGGCCATGAAGCCTTCTTGCGCTTTACTATTTGCTTGAAGTATATGGGCTTGTTTGTTATTGAACACGACTTCTTCAGTTGAGTGAGTTTATCGGGAGGTCCTGCTCTTTTGGATAAGCATTTAGATTTGCTTAAGTACGAGTTCATCATTTTATGCTTTAGCCTTCGCATTAGCCTTTTTGCTGTTTATGGAACCTTTACGGCCAGCGCATTTTGGTATTTGCAAAGTCATGCGCAATTCATGGGATCTCTTTCTTAAGCTTCATCCTTTCGCTTCCCTTTGATGAAGGACTTGCCATAATTTTCTTTGTTAGGAGTCTCTATTCTGTGGCGTTAGCATCTTTTCGCCTTCCTTGGAATGTTGTGGGTTTCTTTTGAACATCGGTTTCTTGACTTGACATTTTGCTGTTGGAGTGGTTCCTTCGGTTGTTATGAAAAGTTTACATTCTACTTGATTTTTGTCAAGGTGGCTCAATTGGAATTCTCTTTGGGAATTGAACTTATTTGTTTGATCCGCATGTATTAGATGTTTTGTACTTCTCTTCACCATATACTTGGATCCTTATAGACTTTTTATCTTCGAGAAATGTTAGTTCAAGAACTGTTTAAGGACTTTATGGCTTCAATTGTAAATCGAAGGAGCTTTATAATTTGTTCAAAGAAGGTTCTGCCTTCGAGGATTCTTTCCTACTGTTAGCTCTCTTGTGAAGTTTCTTTGATCCTTATAGCTTTAGCATCCACAGGAGCTTCATGCATCTTCACGAGGGTCCTCTTCTGAGCATTTATATTTGGTTGATAATCCCCCGGTTCATTGGGAAGTTGATTGGCTTCCTTGGGTATGCCTTTATTCATCGATTTTTCACCATCTTGGTTTTTGAAGCTTTCATAAAAATTTCCATCAAGCATGTCGTCAGTACCTATTCCTGCAATTCTCCTTCGTATTGTGGTTCTCTTCTCCAACCTTCTTGCTTTGATTAAAGAATTTAGATAGCAACTTTTCTTAATGTAGCGTTTCACCATAATTAAAGATTTTCTCTCCAACCTTCTTGCTTCAATTAAAGCATTTTTTTCTTAAAGTGGATCTTGAATTTTTCCTCTTCGTCATCTTGAGGACCTCGCCATGCGGGCATTGTGACAGCAACTTGCCTTTCACCAAGTGCTTCTTTTGAACTTCATTTCAACATTTGTCGCCATCATTAGGGTTTCATTGAGTACTTGTTCTTCTTGGGGACATCGTTAGGTTTCTGTCCTATTGGCATCTTATAACCTTGCAAGGATTCTTTGTCCGGCATTGATTGTCTCTGCAAAATTTTTCGAACTCCATCTTCCCTCATTCTCACTTCCATGGGTTGTTTTTTCCTATTATGAGCTAGCTTCGCACCTACACCGGCAGTTTATTCTTCTGCATAGGTTGATTTTGAGTCCGCATAAGCTATCTTTTCTTCCTTTTCTTTGCTGGAAACGATTTTGTGCCTCTAGGAACTGTTTTCCTTCTCCGTTAGGTTTGCTTGTTGCTAGGATTGTTTAAGTCTTCGTTGGTGCTACCTACACCTTTGCAGGATCAGCTGCTTTCTATTCGATATAAAACGTGTTTGTCTTTAGGGCCGCTTTTGCTCCCCAAAGGTTGCATGTTCTTAGGACTGTTTTTTGTCTGAGGAGGTCCTTCTCTTCATGTACATCATCTACTTTGTCTCTTGGAACTGCATTCTTCCTCCTTGGAACTGATTGCTCTTGGGGTTTCTTGCACCTTGGCAGGATTTGGATCTGGTTGCTCCTTTCTCCTCCAAGAACTGTTTTTTTTTCTTCGTTAGGACTGGTTGCTCCTAGGGCTACTTGCACCTTTGTAGGATCGACTGATTTTGTCGGTAGGGACTGCTTCTTTGGCCCCCAACGGCTACTTTTTACTTCATTAGGCTACTTTTCAAGAACCTTTGGGGGATTCCTCTTTGGACTTTATAATTCGAATTTCACATTGGACGAGGTACCTAAGAGGTATTTCCACATTCCCCAAAGTAAACTTTCATCAAAGAGCATTATTAAATCAGGGAGTAGTTTGTTCTATTTTTTGCATAACGCGTCATCGCCAACCCAAACATGAAATAGTAGGGCATTTCAATCACGACAATCGTAAAAATATGCTCTAATATTTATGCAGTGCTTGATAAAAATAGTGAAGGAATCATGTAAGCCTTTTCCGTCTCTTTTTTTATAGTTGAGCTAATATCATACACAAAAAAAATAGAGTATCCTTCTTAAATAATCACCCGAATGTGAGCAGAATGTGAACAAATGTATGCAATGCTATCAACCAATATAATTTCACAAACATTAATACACCAGGTTCATGCAGGTGTTACATAAAAATTTAAAGAACCCGAATTGTGACCATTGAATGGGATTATGTTTGAGCTTTTCTTTAACTTATTGCAGCCTATCCTGCCCTTCACCAGATGCACAACGCGCTTGCCCTCAAGCACAGGAGCTCTTCGGAAATTGTCCTTTCTAGCAAGTCCTCACATTGGAAAATTTGCACCCAGATAGCTAGCTACGCTTGCCCCTGGACCTTCGGCCAGGACCTGTTCTCCAAAGGATTCTTCTTGTAGCTCCCTCACGCACTTTCTCACTTTGTTGCCCCTGGACCTTCGACCAGGACCTGTTCTCCAAGGAATTCTTCATGGAGCTGCCTTACGCACTTTCTCACTCCTCCGGGATTGTTGTGGACCTTCGCTGTATTTATACAAATTGTTTTGGATATTTCAGCAACTGTGCAGGTCCTGTGTCAAAACCTCGAACCACTGCTTCCTTTAAAGACGACTCTTGATTCTAGGAAGTCTTGCAAATGTTGATTCGGGTCTTCAATGGTGGAGCCCCCTGAAGGATCTTGCTGGAGCATCTTGATAAGGGCTGGCTTTAGCTCAAAGTTGTTTGTTTGCACAGTTGGGCGGACCACACTAGACTGTGCAAGAGTTGCATCTAGGATAGAGAAGTCTCGGACAGGCCTTCCCCCAGGCCCGTATTGGACTCCCTCGATCACCTGATTATGTTCTGCCATCTCTCCTTTGGAAGAGGCATCGTCCTCTGATTCGTACTCAAGCCGGAGCTTGCGGAGTTTGGTCCAGAAGGTCCTTTCGATCTGGGGGTCTTGTTTTCCAGGTGGTACTCCCGAGCTTCCAGTATTCATGCAAAGAAGAAATTTGAAGAAGACTGCACAAACTAAACGAACGGGTGAAAAAGAAAAATAAAAATCTAGAATAACCAGATCACAAGATTTAATAATATTAACGCCGATCCCCAGCAACGATGCCAAAAACTTAATAGCCGCTTGCAAGTATACAGGATGTTGTAGTACAAAGGTCGTCTCACAGGGATCTTTGCTAAGTACTATTAACAAAGTGATATGCAATTATCTAAAAAATAAGGCCTCGAAGAGGAGTCGATTGAGTGGTGATAAACAATTAGAAAAATAAACAGCAATGAGCAATATCAAAAGAGATAACAATGATGTTAAAACACCTAGGACTTCGGGGAATCCCTTACCACAATTTCCATGCAATTAAGTGCAACACAACCAAGTCGTGTCCTGTCACTACATGACCTGCCTGTGTAGATCTGATATTAAATCCTAAAAATATCCTTCTTTGAAAGAACCGGTAAACTCAATTAGATCAATAACCTACTTCCGTAGTGCCGTAAAACCCCATCCTAACTTATTTCCACTATCCATTTGCAAGTGTTGAAATAAATCAAGAGCTTTAAGTCCTTACCTTTAAGTCTCCAATAGAAAGCACGCCCCTCCCGAGGTCGGTTCCTAAAGCCCGGTCTAAGATTTTCTATAGGAAGACATTGTCACTTAACAATTTTCTATTATAGATTTAAGCTAATTGGTGGCCAAGCAACTAACTTAATTAAGCATCAAAGACCAGATCAATCAAAGAAGAGTAATTAAAATAAATAATATTTTAATTAAATATGCATGAAAATAATGACAAGATCATCCCCTCATCCTAGATTAAGGAATTAGCTAGACATAATTTAAGAAGATTTAGTAAAAAGAGAAGTCATCTTTTAATACCAAGGGAAGAGTTAAATAAATGAATAACAAGTAAATAAGCCAAACCTTGAATTGAAGAATAACCTCGTCTCTTGAATTAAATTCCAATCTCAAATTACAACCCAAAATAATCTAAAAGTGTTTGATACAAGGGAATGAAAAGTACAAAATAAAATAAATCCTACAAGCCTAATTGCATGAAAGTAACCAAACTAGAAGCTCCCTTTGCCTTTGAGCTTGTGTCAATTTATAGTGTAGTGGACCATTTGTGGTTTGGATTTGCAGGCTTGAATCAAAGAGAAAATCTGGTCAAAGACCATTTCACACACCAGCTTATGCAACAGGTGGCTAAAGAGCAGCACTGGAAACCCATGGCTTACAATTGGTGACTTCAACCTGATTGGAGGAGAGACTGACAAACAGGGGGGCAGTAGGGGGATCAAAACATAATGCCGTCTACTTCAGGAGTTCATGCAAGACTGTAATCTGATGGAGATAAGCTACCATGGAAAGGAGTTCACTTGGACAAACAACCAGCAGGGGGATCAAAACATCAAAGTCCGACTAGATAGAGGAGTTTGCAACCCGAAGTGGAGGGTGCTTTTTGACAAAGCTCAGATCATTCATAAAGCCTTGCTAGGTTCAAATCATAGGCCACTCATCCTGAAACTAAAGATATGGACAAAGAAGAAAAGAAGAAACTTTAGATTCCAATACCATTGGTTAGAAGAGGATGAATGCAAGCAAATCATCGAGCAAGAATGGGCAAGGCAATACCGGGGCTCAAAGATGTTCAAATTAAGAAGAAAGCTAAGTGTTAGCAGTGATGCTCTGAGAAGATGGCACAGAAACTCCCCTAATAATTTTGAACAAGAGATTGAGATACTCATTGAGAAGCTGGAGGCCCTACACGACCAAGACTACAACACCAAAACCAAAAGGGAGGAGGAGATACTAATGAGCCAATTGGAATCAATGTGGAGAAAGGAAAAGAAATTCTGGATGCAAAGATCGAGAGTCAAATGGCTAAAAGAGGGAGATAGAAACGCAAAATTCTTCCACTTATCAGCAGTACAAAGACAGCAGCTGAACCAAATCCTTAGAATCCAAGATTCCAATGGCAGATGGATCAAGCAAGAGGAACAGATTGTAAGATTCCAATGGCAGATGGATCAAGCAAGAGGAACAGATTGAGGAACACATTCGGGACTACTACAGGGATCTTTTTTCACGCAATTCACAGAACCACATCCCTTCCCCCGTGAATGATGCTTTCGAAAAAAGAGTCACACAAAAGATGAATGAGTCACTTGTAAGGCCAGTAACGAAAGCAGAGATCAAGAGAGCAACCTTCCAATTAGATGGACTTAAGGCGCCAGGACCCGACAACAGTGGGAAGTTGTAGGTGAGGAGATCATACAAGCAGCGAAAAGTTTCTTCAACAGTGGCTTCCTTTTGAAAGACTTGAACGAAACAGCCATCACATTGATCCCAAAGGGACAAACCCCGACAACAATTGGTCAATATAGGCCCATAAGCTGTTGCAATTTTGTCTACAAAATCATATCAAAGGTCTTGGTTAATAGGCTAAACCCCATCCTCGGGCACCTGATCTCAGAAGAACAAGCAGCCTTTGTGCCAGGGAGAGCAATACAGGACAACATCCTAATAGCACACGAAGTGTACCACGGACTTAAGCAGCAGAGATCAAAAGAAAGATCAAACATGGCAGTGAAGATTGATATGAGTCGTGCCTATGACAGGGTGGAGTGGTCTTTCTAAAAAAAGTGCTGCGTAACTGGGGTGTCTGTGAGACATGGACACACTGGGTCATGCAAACGGTTACCTCAGTCACTTATACTGTCCGGGTAAATGGTGGAAACACAAGAAGCTTCACCCCATTGAAAGGACTAAGGCAGGGAGACCCTCTGTCACCCTACCTGTTCATTTTGATCTCGGAAGTGCTGTCCACAATGATCAATAAAGCTCAAAGATGCGGCTATGTTGAAGGATACAAAATCAAGCCGGCATGCCCCACCCTATCCCATGTCGTTTTTGCTGACGATTTGTTGCTTTTTGGAAGGGCAAATGCTTCAGAGGCTACAACTTTAAAAAGAATTCTAGAGCAATATTGCCAAGCTTCTGGACAACAAATAAACATCGAGAAATCTAGTGTTGTTTTTGGCAGGAGCACAAACGACGACATAAGGAGAGAGGTGACTGCAATTCTGGAAATCAAAGCAGTAGAGAAACAGGATATGTATCTAGGATTGCAAACAAGTTGGGGGAGATCGAAGATGGAGGCCATGCGATACTTGCTCAAGCGAGTGGACCAGAAGACTCAAGCTTAGAAGCAACAATACCTCACACAAGCCGGAAGGGAAGTACTGCTTAAATCAGTGGTAAATGTAAGTTTCCCTAGGCTATATGACATTCATATAAAAGCGGATATATGCAGCGGAAGACAAGGGAAACAACCAAGAACACATGTGAAGCTAGTAAACCGTATAACAATTTTACTTACTTGTAGTGTTAGGATCTTTCACCTAAGCCGGAAACCGAATCAGTAAGAGCAAGAAGAAGACCTGCTCCTCTACGGTAT
>JAKUCV010002659.1:2329-23536 GCA_028386065.3 Turnera subulata | reverse complement strand
TATATATATATATATATATATATATATATATATATATATATATATATATATATATATATATATATATATATATATATATATATATATAGCTAGCGTTGTAATTAATGGTTTTCTAATCTTCAGGCTGGTTGCTGCATGCCCCCCGCCGCATGCTGTTATACTTATAATAATAGTCCAACCGACTGGGGACGCCAACATATTTTTGATGATCGAGAATTCTGCAGATCGTGGGAATCGTATCGTCCCTCACTCTGCTATTCCTGCTTCACGTGTATTGGTGCAGTTCTTGCAAGCGTCAAGATGGAGTGGAGCCAATTGGCCATGACTTACTCTAGTATCCTCATCCTCGCTGCTGCCTGCTACCTTTTCCGGTGTATTAACTATAGGATTCATAGCTCATAATTAAGAGTATGGGTTAGCAGCAATTGCTTGTGAAGCTTAGGACGGACGGCGTCAAGTAATGTATATTTGCCTACTATATATAACTCATTGACATTAGTATTCTTCCATCTCATAACGTTATACTATGCCTCATATCATACACTATATATTGTTATATTATATTCTGCAGCTTCTCGATTCCTTTTTAGTTTTCTTTTTTTTTTTTTCCTCTTTCTCAATATTTGGCTCACAAGATCTCTTCTGTGTTAATATTCACTACACGACTCAGTGCAAGTCCTGCAGACTGAACTCTTGTAGCAGCAAGGGCAGCAGGATCAAATTTGATGGGTTTGCCCAGCAGACTCCTCCCAATCCTCCCAAAAAAGCTGTTTGTGATACAATACCATTCCAATTAAGTTCAGGAACTCTAACCCACCCAAACCACCACCGATATGCAGCGAATGTAAGTGATCATATGCCACCGCCCAATGCGCTTCGATCTTTATCACAAGTGATAGTACTGATGGTGGCTAAATGAGTCATTACCCAAGTCTGGAAGTAAAATGAAGCTTTCAACAACACCTATATATATATATATGTTTCCCCACCCTTTTCCCTTACAGCAACACTTCAACGTAACTATACTAGGAGAGATTCCTTATAATTGGAGACCTTATTTCATCTCAATTAATATATCTTACATAAATAATGATATATAATGCGTTTTGAAATCTACTAAACCGTCATGATGCTTGAAAAGTTTGCTACTTTGGAATTTGTCAATCTTCGAGTGTCTTTATGTATCGGTGTTCTTAGGTGATGTCCATTCAAGGCAGATCATTGCTGGAATCATAGTTATCCATCAGAATCCGATTGTGTCCCACGTAGTGAAGAAAAAAAAAAAAGAATAAACACCACTATGTTACGTACAAACCAAATTATATATTTTTTTTTTTCAGAAATGCAGTGGTAAAAGGTGTGTACAAATTAACCACTTGGTTTATGTTAGGTACAAAGTCAAAAATTCATTCCCCAACTACAAATGTACTACCTGAAGAGTTAACTAATCTGTACTCATATAGTGAAATCCCTGGCAGAGTTCTTTGCTTGCTACCATAGCTTACATTTGGGCTAGGAAACAAATACAATGACTTATTCCCGTCTACTAGCCTGCTATCTCTCTTTTGCATTTTGCGTTTCCCTTGCATCATCACCCAGCAGTTCGAATCCGAGAAATGCCAACCCCCCCTACACCGTACCATATGCTAGTAGTAAATTTCCCTTGCACCATATCAGCAAATTGATGGGGTCTGAGTATAATGAGTTTGAATTCCTGACCTCAACATCGCTGGCTACCAATGAGAAGTATGGTTTCTACCCATCAGTGGTCGACGGGAAACAGGAGCGTCGCCCGAAGTATTTTCGCACCCCGTTTCTTTTTAGACCGTCAGGAGAGTATGTGGTTGAAGTCCGAATTGGCTCAGAAGATATGAGAGCACACCTTCTGTTGGACACTGGGTCCAATCTAATTTGGTGGCAGTGCCGGCCATGCCATGAGTGTTATAGGCAACACGATGAGCTCTATGATCCTAGCCTCACTAATTCTAATCAAGAAATCGATTGTCTTTCTCCGCTGTGTGACACTAACGAGCAGTTTATTAAAGGTTGCGTTGCTGGTGCTCGCGGGGAATTGAGCAAATGTGGGTTTTCTAAAAGGTATGCTGATAACTCGACAACACAAGGGATATTGTGTAGGGATTATGTGTCAATGGCAGACTTAAGCTACCAATGGCGCAACATAGTTATGGGTTGTGGACATACAAACCGTAACTTTAACGCCAAGGGGTTCTTCTCAGGAATCTTGGGATTTGGATCAGGTAATTTCTCATTTCCCTCCCAAGTTAATGCTAGAAGGTATTGTTTTTGCCTTACTGGAGATTCAGGCAAGGGCGACAATTTCCTCTACTTGCAAAATCTCCCAACTCCTATTAGTGAAAACGGCTCCTTGGTTGTGCCCATATTCCAAAATCAAATTGCAATTAGTCTTCATTATGTGCAGTTTACTGGAATATCGATTGATGGGGAAATGCTTCCTATCAACCCAGTTAGATTGAGAATTAATCCTCAAGGCAAATACGGGGTTGTAGTAGACACTGGAACTCCCATCACGAGGTTTACACCAGGTATTTATGCCTTGGTCCGTGATAAATTTAGGGAGGCACTACCAGATTATAAACCATTAAAGCCATATTCCACAAACAGTTTTGATACCTGTTATAGGGTCACAGATGAAAGTTTTTATAGAGACATTCCAAAGATTAACTTTTACTTTGCTCCTAGAACAGAGCCCTTCAGATTGGATTATGAAAAAGTCATGATCCACAAGAGTGAAAACACAGCGTGCTTAGCATTTCTTCCACATAATCACTCCTTAGAGATGACAATAATAGGAACTTATCAACTCCGAGGAACACGACTTGATTTAGACTTGTCAAAGAAGACTCTCACATTGTATCCTGATGAATGTTAGTAAAGTTTTAAAAAATTGCATTTTTACTGTCTTTATATATATTTTTTTGTCAAATCTTCCTATATATTATCCGTTCATGAATAAAGGATTCCTAACATGCAAAAATCCTGGTCTTTGGAGATTTCCCTCTTTTTTTAAAAAAAAAAAATGGAGAGAAGGATGACTTAGATATTGCTCTTAATAAATGAGAAAAAAAAAAAGACAATATTTTGAAGCACCTAGTCTCGTCAGTGAATACTGAAATTTACCCATAATTTATTTTATTCTTTTCCTTGAGAAGGAAGAAATTAGTGTTGAAGCTGATTAACTCATTACCCCCTCCATGAATGGCTGACTTGATGGAGCCCAAACATATGATAACCCTGATTTGCTCCATACCCACGCATTGCTTAAAGAAAAGGTGTACGAGCTTGTACTAAATACTGTTGCAATTCCTAGTTTGACCCGATTTTCCTTATTTTTATTCCACGCCGACTATTGCACCCAAAAAAATAACCCTGCGACCTCCCGAAACCAAATTTTTTAAATTTTAACCACTCCTATCCAAATATTTATGTGGTTTCCAGCCCCTGTTTTCGAGCAGCGGGCACTCTGCAGCATGCTGGCGAATCTGGTCCAAGGACCGATTTTCATGATCAAAGGCCTAGAAATATAAAAACTTGATAGGTGGGTTGCGTTGGATTTGTCATGTCATGCATGTCGTTAACTCCATTTCCAATTACAGCCCATTATTCCACCAATGACTCCCAAGTGTGTGATATATTATACAGGCTTGTCTGAATTTTCTAAAGCCTTAAGCCTTCCATTGATGGACCGCATCCTTTTTGTCTAAACTCGATCCCGCAGTGAGCCCAAGTTTTATGACACCGACAATCAAGAAATTAAACCAACCAAACCTCACAGCCGGAAATGCATAACCTATCTGCAAACCCAAACTACTCGAGTTTCTCAGTATCTGTTTTATTTTTATACGCAAGTTTCTCATGGCCAAGCACGCACAAATTGTCTGCCATCAGACCATCTTTTTGCAATGATCCAACTGATAGAGAGGAGCAAAAATCTTGTTTACAGTGAAAACAACCTTCGGATTCCACTGACCTAACTAACAAGCCAAAAAGAAATGTCTCACGCCTAATCTATTTTTCAATCTCTGTCCCCATTAAGAAATACATATATACTTTGGGTTTCTCGGTCTTTAGGAGCTTGTGATCAACTACTTGCTTTTTACTGTCCAGAAAAAAAGAACTAAAGGCTTTTGGTTTGTCAATGGCATATTTCTCATGTTCTTCCGCTTTTGTCTCTCTATCAACCTTTTCCACTCTCTTCATGCTTTACATGGTCACAAACACACTTCCATTATCTGCTGCAAATCATAATGCTTCATTATCATCACCATCTCCTACAATCATGTTTCCTATTTATCATATTTCTAAGTTTCTGGAAACAAACTACACTAACAATGAGTCTTTTTCACTGGCACGGTTGGGCCGTGATGAAACAACGCAGGCTACGAGATATCCAAATACCACGCTCCTTAAATCCTCGGGTGAATATGTGGTGGAGATCGGATTGGGCAGTGAAGGGCTATTAGCTCACTTGTTGTTTGACACAGGATCCACCTTTATGTGGTGGCAATGCCTCCCTTCCTCAAGCTGTTTCAAGCAAGAAGACACATTCTACGATTCTGAACTTTCTGGAACATACCAGGAAGTAAATTGCTTCGATGAGGTGTGTAACATTGAACTACCATTTATTGATGGTTGCTTAGATGAGGAGGAGGTATGCAACTATAAAATTCAGTATTCCGACAATAGGAGAAGCATTGGGATAATGGCCAATGACAAAGTGTCAAACGAAGATGGCAGCTGGTCAGAGTATGTGTATTTCGGTTGTGGGAGAAACAACACTGGCGATGCATTTCACGGTACTTACTCTGGAGTGTTAGGGTTTGCATTTGATCCTTATTCTTTCCCATTCCAAGTTGGGGCCACCAGATTCTCTTTCTGCCTTGATAGCATTGAAAATGATGGGTCTGCACTCTATCTTCACAAAATCCCTACTTTCCAGAATGATGATGTTGCATTTGTTGTGCCATTGCGCCATAGTTCCACCAGACCACAGGCCTATTATTTGGGATTCAAGGGTATCACCATCGCTGGTAAGAAGGTTCCAATAAGTGCTAACAAGTGGAAGATTAACTCAGCTGGTCAATATGGGGTGATGATTGATAGTGGAACCTTAATTACTAGGTTTCCGGGAGAGGTATATGAAGAAATCCGAAACCAATTTGTGAAGGAGGTTTGGGCATACGAACCTTCAAGTAACAAGGTACACAATATGTTGGATACATGCTATGAGATAGATGGGGACAGTGTAGATGATTTTCCTACCATGTCATTTCATTTCGGTGATGGGATGGCAATACGCTTAAATCCAAACCATATTATGTATCGTATAAGGTTTGGCATGTATTGTCTAGCTTTCGCTGCTATGCACCAGATTGAACCAGTTACAATCTTAGGAAGCCATCAGATACAGGGCACAAGAATTACTGTGGATGCAGTGGCTCAAACTGTGAGAATATTGCCCCATCAATGCTAATCTTGAATGTAACTTTTTTTGGTTTGCTAAATAGATTTTCAGCATATCAATGAAAAAGCTGTTGTTAATTGGCCAAGGTGATTCACATTTAGAATTTCGTTTGTTCGCTTGTATTGTAATAATCCGTGAAATAGACATCAACTGTGCTGAAAAGGTTATTGGATACTGAAAAGGTTGCCGAAGCTAGAACCGAGTGTGCTGCAGGCAGCCCGCTTTTACAAAGCTTGAATCACTTGGAGAGGAATATACTTGGAAAGCATAACATAATTTAGCATCAACTTGCTGCAAGTCCATGTTAAGCCAACAAGCTTCTAGTTTTACTCCCTCCATCTAATTACTCAACATACTCTAGGAAACTATGCCAAAATTGTGCCTTTATTTATTATAACACAGAGAAATCTAATTATAAAGAAATACTATAGGAATTCGATAAATCTTTTGAAATTACAAATCTGGGTGTGGAAGCATATGGAAGCGTAGGAAGGGATATGTGAATGTTAAAAAAATCCTGATTTCAAATATTAACACACAACAATATCAAATTCCAGGAAGAATCTCAGAGGAAAGTTTAAACACACACGAACGTAACATAGAGGAATCTAGTGGTGGTATTTGTTGTATTTGTTTCCTGCTAATTTATTCCTGCTTCGGCAATAATAGGGAAAGCAGTAGACAGCGACGCAGGAGAGGAAAATTCCAATATTGGTTATAGCCATTTGCCTCAATCCCATCTTCACGACCGCAAGAAGTGCACCGCTGCATGTGGGGCAGCTATAGCACAGTTCATCATCAATGTCAACATTCCACTGGTCGCATGGATAAATCTCTCTTTTCATCAATCGTCTCGCTCCACCGCTAGGACGATGATGGTCATCGTAACGATAACGATAATGACTATAGCATCTTGAAGTTGGTTTGCAGCATCCGGCCTTCATTAATGAGATAATATATAGAATGTCACAAGTCAATTAAATCTAGTTAAAGAAAAGCCCAAGTTAGGTGTGCTTGAAGAGAAAGCAAAATTAACAAATCAGCACATACGTACCTCTAGCGGAGTCAGCTTATTCTTATGAAACTCAGGCCCGGTTTGATTGGCATATTTGCGATCAAAATTTGAGCAAAGTTGAGAATCTTTCAGGCAGGGCACGATTTGAAACCAGAAGTACCAGCTCCAGCTGGTGGTCTTAAGCACATATCTTCGAAACCAGGCAGGGAAGCTTTCAGGCTGGTATTCCTTGTAAGCTGTACCAGGAACATCCTGGCCTTCTCCTTTGATGGTCACTGCAAAAAAAGAGAGCCCAAAAGCCACGACGATCAGCACCAGCAGAAGCCACGCAAAGATGTAGTCCAGTCTTTGGTTATTTTTGGAGCAATGAATGCAAATACATCTAACCAGAGACAGCCCTAGCAGGTAGAAACCCACGTCTGTAATCGGGTTTAGTTGTAGATCCTGACACCAAGAACCAAGGCGGATGGCATGGACATATACCCACCAGAACACAGAAGCAAGCCCAATCAGCAACGACAGGGCGCTTACGAAACCAATAAACACATCTGTCTTCTCTGACGTTCGATTACCCACCAAAAGGTTCATGCTTCTTCTGCAATATGGTAACCTTGACATCTTCGTGGAAATGGGTTTTCTTTGTCTTTCTCTGTCTCGCAGCTCTGTTTTTTCTCCTGAGATTTGGATGTTTTATCTCAGGCGATAACTTGCTCGTGTTATTTACTTGTTTGTGCGTAATTAAACTCTCCATCCGTCAAAGATTTGCAGTTTCACATGAATTCTAAGTCTACGTTCGCTCCAACTTCGATAAATTCATTCTCTCGTTTTTTTTGGGTATTATCAATTATGGTTGAAAGACAGATTAGATTGGAAGGTAGATAGTCCAATTACGATAAGCCCATGTTTTATATTGGTGTCCAATATATGGATCCTTATCTTGGTCATGATTTGCAATATTTTCACGGGCGTATTAGCAGAACAGCAGTATTACCCAGATAGATACCACTCTCAAGCATCAATGTTTTGGGCTGCTAGCTAGCTCCAATCTAATTTGTGCTATCACGTCACCAAATTGCATTAAATTGTGAACACTAGTCCAAATTATACTGTCGTAAATATACTGGGATGTGATTATTTGCCTGCTCTTTGTCTGCATGGGGAACGCTAATCAGGTAATTTTATTCTCTTTTCTCAAGTTGTTTTGTCTCCTGTTATTTTCTACTGCCGAGTGTTTGCTTCGAGAGAACCAGTGGTATTTAGTATGATGGACATGGGCAGACAACCTATAGGAGACTTTTAGTTTAGCCATTACTACTGATGATACTTGGCCATTTTGCATGTTAGGAATCTCTTTATTCAAAGATCGGATAGAAGTAACAATAATATTGAAAGACAATAATGCAATTCTTTAATTTTACTAACATTCATCAGGATACAATGTGAGTCTTCTTTGACAAGTCAAAATCAAGTCCTGTTCCTCGGAGTTGAAAAGTTCCTATTGTTGTGATCTCTAAGGAGTGATTACGGGGAAGAAATGCTAAGCATGCTATGTTTTCACCCTTGTGTCTCATGAATAATTTCTCATAATCCAATCTGAAGGGCTCTGTTCTAGGAGCGAAGTAAAAGTTAATCTCTGTTCTAGCAGCGCAACATGTCATTTACCCCGCAATCTCTCTTGAAGGTACTTCACAATATTGGCTACATCAACCTCCACAACAACTTGCCTGAATCGAGATCCCAGGCTCTGGTCAGCCCAACAAAGAGCCCTCACAGTTCTGTCGTGATAGGGGAGCACTGTCCAATATTAAAAACAGAAACCAGATATCCATCATCCCAAATGTTCACGTAGAAGTCCCCCAGCTGCAGCAATCATCGAAGGTGACTTCATCGCCCCATCACAGTTCAACTTAATCCAATGCACGGGCGGTGGAGACCAATGGACTTGGATAACTCGGCTAGTATTACCCTCAAGTTTAACTTGTTTTGCCTGCTGCATAGCTAAAGAGTATTCAGAAGCCAATCGAAGAATGAACATACTTGGATTGAAGGGAGCCTCCTCAGTCGGGTCAAAAACCTGTTTGTTACGCCAAAGCCAAATGCACCAACAAGAAACTCCAAACAAAACATCCCAAGGAACCTGTGAGTGTACCCTGTGGATCCGCCTTAAGTTTTCCAATATCCAATCATGAATGGAAGTATGGGAAAAGAAGTTAACAGGTCAGAAGGAATTAAAGCTCACCCAGATGTCATGAGCCCATGAACAATCACGAACCAGGTGCAAAGCTGACTCGACCTCTACGTGGCAAAGCGGGCATAAGGGATCAGAATTCATGTGCCGATGAAACCGAGTGGCATTAGTCATTAAAGCATCATGAGCCAACAGCCATAGAAAGATGGAAATCTTACTTGGCCCCTGCCACTTCCAAATTAAATTCCATAGAGGAGGAGGAGGAACATTTGGCAGGTTGGAGATGGTTGTAGGTGCAGGTTCTGGATGGATGTTTGGCTGGAAGGTGGAGCCTTGTGTTTGGCTTTTCCTCGGCTATTCTCTGTGTCCTTAGATCATGATGCATGCTTGGCTGATGTTATCAGATTTGTGGAGTATAGGTGGCTTTGGGTGCCTTGTTGGAGGAGACAATTGTTTGCATGGGAAGAAAGTGCAGTTAACAAGCTCTAGGATTTACTGCAGAATGTTCACCTAGTTGGTCACAAATCTGATAGGTGGACATGGAAGGGTAGTAAGGATGGAGTTTTTTCGGTTAAGACAGGTTATTTGTCTTTATTTCACCTAATCATAAAAATGTGGTAAAACCTTGTGTTTGGAAGAGCCTTGCACCTCCGAAAGTTTAAATGCTTTCTTTGGATGGTTTTTCATAATGGCATAGCAACTAGATATAATCTACTCAGACGGAACATCATATATGTAGTGTAAGCTATGTGTTTTGTAAAAGGGTGGTGGAAAGCAGGGAGCATTTGTCTTTTCACTGCAGGGTTTCTTGAGGCATTTGGTCACAAAGTAGCAGATGGTGGGGTGTTGTCTGGTGTGTACCAGTTTCGTTAGAGGATCTGTTTGAACATTGGTTTGGGGTAGCAGGGCCTTTCAGGGCAAGATCTTTTCATGGATGACAATCTGTTATGCCGTAATTTAGAGCATCTGGATTGCGAGAAACAAACTGATTTTTGAAAATCAGGAAGTGGATTGGAGCAAGATGTTTGAAGTTATCCTACTAAGGTCCATTTCTTGGATCAAAGTTAGATAACCAGCCTTTCCTTATCAATTATCTGATGTGTTAATATGTGTGGATAGCTTCAAAGATTGGTACGGTATTGATTGTAAAATGATGCTAGTGTAGTTTTAGATTCTGGTTTCCGTGTTAGGTTCTAAGTCATCTGTGTGATGGCTTCTTGTTTATTTGTATACTTCTGTCATATAGTGAACGATTAATAAATCTTGTTTTATCAAAAAAACACTAGAGAGTACGCCTAGCTAGTAAAGAAATCACCCGTAGCCGAACACTTCCAGCAAACCATATTAGGTCCTGCACCATCACTTGGGACAACAGTTGCAGCAATTTTCAAGCACACAGACGAAGGGAGATAAGTTTGAAACCGGGCCCATAACCAACCTCCCAACCTAGAAACATAACTACCAATTGGTTCAGAGAACCACTCGTCTGGAACTCGGGAAAGAGACAAATCGCACAGAGGTCAAAGCCCCTCAACCCATGGATCCAACCAGAAGCGAACGCGATGGCCATCACCAAGAATCCATTCAGCTCCCTAAAGAATAATCGGCCAAGACTTAGCAACCCCCCACCAAAGCGAGGAGCAGTTGCTCGTAGGCAAAAGTGGCAGGAAAATAATCAGTAGTGGGGAGGTACTTGGCCCTCAGGATCTCAACCCACAAGGCATCCGAGTTTGTTAATAAACCCCAACCAATCTTAGCAAGCATAGCTTCGTTCTGGTAGCCCAAGTGCTTTAAGCCGAGACCCCAAACCTGTTTTGGTAAACATACAGTATCCCACTCCACCAGGTGAGAACCCCGATAGAGAGGTGATGAGGAACCTCAGATGAAGGCTCGACACTTCCTTTCAATTTCTTAAATAATGGCACAAGGCAAGCGCACAGTTTGCATAGTAAAAATTGGGAGAGCAGAGAGAACAGACTTGGTAAGAGTAACCCGACCCGCAAGAGATAGGTGACGCCCTTGCCAATTAGACAGTCGTGTCCGTACCTTCTCCAACATACAATTATAATGCTGCTTCCGGACTCGATCGTGTATAAATGGGACCCCTAAGTAAAGCCCCATATCATTGGTCTCCGCAAAACCAAGGCCCTTAATCAGAGTTCCAGCAATATTTCGGTCAATATGGGGAAAGAAAAAGACAGTAATCTTGCTCAGGCTAACCTTGGAAAACATTAGCAAATCTTTGTACAAAGAGCAACCAGGACCGCACACCACATCCTCCACAAATGGCACCGACGGCCACCATCCTCCACCTTCCTCCTCAAACACCCACCCAAAAATCCTAAATCAATCTCCAACCACCACCACCACCCTCTTCACTAAAAACATTCCAAATTTTTCTCCAATAAGACATCTAAATATTTTCGTGAGCAAATTAATACAAAACAATCCATCAACACAATTGTAACAGAAGAGAAATTTTAAAAAAAAAAAGAAAAAGAAGGTGCTGGAATAGAGGTGGATCGCAAAAGTGTGGACGGAGACAAGGTTCGAGGGTGGCGTCGCTACACGGTTATGAAGCTTTGCAGGCGGTTGCGGGTTGTTGGTAATGCTCTTGGGCGGAGGAGTTGTTGGTCGGGCGATCTGAGAGGTGCTGTAGAAGGGGAGATGGGAGTTTGGGGGTGGCAACAGGAGGTGGGTCGTCGGGTTTGCAAGGACGTAAGGGGAGATGGGTTGAGGGAAGATGATGGGTGGGCGGTGGCGGTTGTGGACTTGTGGTGGTAGTGGTAGTTTTGCAGGGAGTGATTTTTAATATATTTGTTTAATGCTAATAAGAAAAGATAAGAAGATTAAGGAGAAGCAGATAGGGTTTTTGGTAACTGGGATACGGCGATAAAGGGGAAAAAAAGAAAATAATTGACCTAATTTAATTGTATTTATTAGAATTTAGATGATAATACTACTACTTATCCAGGAAGGAAGAGGAAAACGCGTTAAAGGAAATTAAAATTTTAGAAGGGGAATAAATGACAGAATTTAATTGTATTTATTATTATCTAGTATTTTTATTATTATTATTATTATTATTATTATTATTATTATTATTATTATTATTATTATTATTATTATTATTATTATTATTCATTTATTAACAAGTTTTCTAGAAAAAGTTCAAACAGGTTGAGTGTGGGTTTTGTTGGTATCCATTAGGTTTTGGGTCGGATAGGTAAAGAACCCGGGTTGGTAGCATGCGAAGCCCACAAAGACACGTGGATCTGATATGTCCGCCCCGACCCTCTAAAACGACGTCGTTTTGGCACACAACTATGTCGTTTTGAAACATCTCCTAGATCTTAAATTCGAACAGCCCGTCACGTACCTGACTAGGGAATCATGATTGGACTGCCCAAGAAAAGTCGAGATACATGCGCAGCCAAACAAAAAGTCGGGTACAAAATTGGCCAAAACACAAAAGATAGGGTATTATGAAATCTAAAAATCCAAATATAATATAAGAATATATATAGTGTATGATATGAGGCATAGTATAACCTTATGTCAATGAGTTATAGTGGGCAAATTTCCTAAGCTTCACAACTGTTAGCAAGTGTTTCAGATAAACAATCTCACAAAGCGTTAGAGTCCTAGCTTGGCTCTTGATCATGTTTTCCTATACTTATGTAACACGGTACTTGTATTGTTGTGTACTACTATAATTGTGGTTTGTACCTCATTACTAAATATATAAAGACATTGGGATGCACGGTTAATGTGTGCCAGTGATTAAACCCTAAATTTCATTTGTGTAAAACATCTTTATGGTAGCGGAGCCTTCTGCTTAACCGTATTTAGCAAGGCTTTTTCCTCTTTTTTTTTTCGTATTCCCTTTTTCTTCTGCTTATCATGTCTACTCCTCCTACTATCCCACCCACCTCTTCTACTACGCCCTTTGACTCTCAAAATTCCTCTGACGCCCAAAGTGGTTCCACCACCACTGGCTCCATCACATCTGGCTCTTCGACTGTTGCGGCTGCAGTCGTCCCTTCCCCTGTTCAATCTCTCAGTAATTCTCATCATGATGTCATTATACAACTCACCCACACTAACTACCTGTTCTGGAGAGCTCAAATCGAGCCTTTTCTTGCTGGACAGGGTGTCTTCCCCTATGTTACGGGTGGTTTTCCTTGCCCTCCACCAATGATCATATCGGCTGCAGGCGAACTTCAAGCCAATCCAGCGTACTCCCAATGGGTACAGCAGGATCAGGCTATTTTGAGTTGCATCATCTCCTCCATTTCGGTGGAGGTATTTCCTACTGTTGTTGGTAAAAAGACTTCCAAAGAGGCCTGGGATGCTCTTGAGTCTTCTTTGGCTTCTCCAAATCAAGCCCAACGTATGGCTCTACTCACAACTCTGCAGCATATCAGCCAATCCCCTGATGAACCCGTGATACAGTATCTGAATAGGGTCAAGGCTGACTGATGAGCTTGCTGCCAGTGGCCAAGCTATTCCACCCACTGATTTCCAGATCAGCCTCATTCGTGGCTTGCAACCAGATTTGAAGACCTTTGCCACTACAATCATTGCTCGTTCTGAGCCTATGTCTTTCTCTAAATTACAGGGTGCTTTAATGAGTTTTGAATTTCTGAATAATGATCCAGTTAAGACATTGTCCCTGGAGGCGGCTGCTCAGTCTGATCCTTTAAAAGATCAGTTTGTTTCGGCACAGCCCACGGCAAACACAGCCCAGTGACAACAACTACCTCCACCACAGCGTGGTGGCCGTGGCGGACGAGGCCGTGGTAGAGGCAGACGTGGTGGCCGGACCTATTATGACAACAAGCCCTATTGCGGTGGTGGTGCTCCGAATGACAACAGACCCTAGTGTCAGTTTTGTGGTAAAATAGGTCACACGGCTTCAAACTGTTATCAAAAGGCTAACCTTTCTTTTCCCTCTGCAAACTTTGTTACTCCAGGTTACTCTCCTTATCCATGGATTCCAAATACAAGGGCCAGTCACCATATGACGCCTGATCATCACCACCTGCAGCACTATACTGAGTATCCTGGCCATGACTCTGTTCAGGTGGGCAGTGGTCAAGAACTGTCGATTTCTGGCATTGGTAACTCTTCTTTTCCTATATCCTCTCGTACTCTCTCCATTAAAAATGCACTTCATATTCCTGCCATCAATAAATCACTTCTATCAGTCCAACAATTCACTAGAGACAATAATGTATTTTTTTAGTTTCACCCTACTCACTTTCTTATCAAGGATCAGGTCCACAGGAACATACTTCTCATAGGCAAGAGTGATTGTGGGCTCTATGTCTTCTACCCCTCACAATCAAATCCATCACTTGCTGTCTTGTCTGCTGTCCTGGTTGGAGAAGAAATCTGGCACCAACGTCTTAGTCATCCTCATTCTCGTGTTCAGAGTCAAATTTTATATTCCTTGCAATTTCCTTTCAAAAACAGTACTTTGTCTTCTGCTTGTCTTGCATGCCCTATGGGCAAATCCACTAGATTACATTTGAATTCCAGTTTTCACCGTTCAATAAAACCATTGGATTTGATTTTTAGCGACTTTTGGGGTCCCTCTCCTTACACAAGTGTGGATGGTTTCAAATATTATGTTGCCTTCTTGGATGATCATACAAAATTTTTGTGGTATTATCCTTTGAAGTGCAAATCCGATGTCTTTGATGTTTTTCAATTGTTTCAAAAGCATGTCGAATGCACGTTTAATACTACTATTAAAAGTATACAAACCGATTGGGGGGGGGGAGTTTCGGTCCCTTCATAAATTTTTCAAACACAATGGGATCACTCATCGACTCATGTGCCCTCACACACATGAACAACAAGGCTCCATAGAGAGGCGACATCGCCATATAGTTGAAACAGGCCTGACTCTCATGGCCATGGCACACATTCCTTTCACTTACTAGAATTATGTTTTTGAAACTGCAGACTTTCTTATTAATCGAATGCCCACCAAAGTTTTAGACAACAGGACACCATATGAACTACTCTATCATCACGCTCCTGATTATAGTTTTTTAAGGGTCCTAGGTTGTCTATGCTACCCTTATTTACGTCTGTATAACAGACATAAGTTTGATTTCAGGTCTCAACCATGCATTTTCCTAGGATACAGTCCACTTCATCATGGATATCGATGCCTTGACATCACTACTCGAAAACAGTACATTGCCCGTCATGTTCGATTTTTTGAAACTATTTTTCCGTTTAAAAATAATTCTCCACAAAATCACTCTTCACAAGAGTCACAACCACAAGAGTCTTCGGTCTCGGTGCCACTTTCTGTCTTCTTTCCGGCCACGCAATAAGCAACAGGTATTTCCTCTAATCCTATTTCTTCAACACAACCTCCAACACCACCGAAGACAACTTCCACTCCATTACTTCCTCAATCTGTTGAGATCATTGCAACTAGCCACTCCTCCATCCTCTCCTAGACGTTCCATCATACCTCATACTACGCCCAGTGACCAATCCTCCAGTCACCTCCCTAATCCTTCTCCTAATCTTGTGTCTTCATCACCTGAACTCACACCAACTCCTACACCACCACTCTGAATGTCACTAAGACAACACATAAAGCCACCAGATCGCTACTCACCATCCCATTACATTGGCCAAAAAATTGAAACACCAATGTCAGAACCCACATCTTTTACAAAACCATCCAAATACTCAGTATGGCACACAGCCATGCAGGTAGAAATTAATGCACTACTCAGGAATAACACTTGGACACTGGTTCCTTATCACGAATCCATGAATATAGTGGGTAACAAATGGGTATACAGGGTGAAGAAAATGGCAACAGGAGACATTGAGCGATTTAAAGCTCGACTTGTGGCAAAAGGGTTTCATCAACGGGAGGGTCTGGATTACAAAGAAGTTTTCAGTCCGGTGATTAAACCTGCCACAATCAGAATTGTTCTAAGTCATGCCTTAACTAATCGCTGGCCGATACATCAGCTGGATGTACGAAATGCATTTCTTCATGGTCACCTCGAAGAAGCAGTGTTTATGACCCAACCACAAGCTTTTGTTTCGGCGGATCTTCCAAATCATATTTGCAGACTGAAAAAGTCTCTGTGTGGGCTCAAACAAGCCCCCAGGGCTTGGTATCGGCGATTAAGTGACTATTTAGTCACACAGGGTTTTCAAATCTCACGGACTGATCCTTCATTAATGATATATAGAGGCCACCACATCATTGTTTACATTCTGATTTACGTGGATGATATTTTGCTCACTGGTAACAATACTATTTTTGTAAGAACTCTTTTGCAGCAGCTTGGCGATGAGTTTTCTATTCGAAACCTGGGCAGACTTAGCTACTTTCTCGGAGTACATGCCACTTACAACAAAGATGGAGTCCTCTTAACTCAAACAAAATACATAAAGGAACTGTTGACTAAGGCAGGCATGACAGATTGTAAAGCCATGGCAACTCCAGCGTCTACTTCCACTAAGTTGCAGAAAATAGGGGGAAGCTCTACTCAGACCCGACTGCCTATCGTCAGCTGGTTGGTTCTTTACAATATCTGGCCATAACTCGGCCAGATATCATGTATGCTGTTGGGAAAGTCAGCCAGTATATGCAGGCACCCACCGACGATCATTTTGTGGATCTTAAACGTATCTTACGTTACCTCAAAGACACCATGCACCTTAGTCTTCAATTCCACTCTACGACCACACTACCGACATTACAAGTGTAGACAGATGCAGATTGGGAAGGAAACCTGGATGATCGAAAATCCACTGGTGGTTACCTTGTATTTTTGGGACGAAACCTTGTGTCATGGTCGTCTAAAAAGCAATGCACGGTTGCTCGATCTTCAACAGAAGCTGAATACAAGGCTTTAGCAGATGGGTGTGCTGAACTTTTGTGGATCCAGTCATTACTTCGAGAGTTAGGAATCGTACATTCTATTCCTGTGTTGTGGTGTGAAAATATCGGAGCCACATATCTCAGTCAAAATCCAATACAACACTCACGCACAAAGCATGTAGCCCTTGACTACCATTTTGTCCGAGAGCAGGTTGCGGGTAAACAACTTCATGTTAAGTTTTTAGCAAGTGAACATCAGCTGGCAGATCTTCTAGCCAAGCCCTTGTCCTCCAAACGTTTTTCTGCCCTGCGTGACAAACTCAACCTCAGCTCATCCCCCGGTTTCGTTTGCGGGGTAGTGTTAGCAAGTGTTTCAGATAAACAATCTCACAAGCGTTAAAGTCCTAGCTTGGCTCTTGATCATGTTTTCCTATACTTGTGTAACACGGTACTTGTATTGTTGTGTACTACTATAACTGTGGTTTAATTTGTACCTTATTACTGAATATATAAAGACACTGGGATACACATACCTTGTTAATGTGTGCCAGTGATTAAACCCTAAATACCATTTGTGTAAAACATTAACCCATACTCTTAAGAGCTATGAATCCTATAATTAATACACCGGAAAATATAGCGGGCAGCAGCGAGGATGAGGATACTAAAGTAAGTCATGGCCATTTGGCTCCACTCCATCTTGACGTTTGCAAGAACTGCACCAATACACGTGAAGCAGTAATAGCAGCGTGAGGGACGACTATACGGGTCCCACGATCTGCAGAATTCTCGATCATCAAAAATAGGTCGCCGTACCCACTCGGTTGGACTATTATTATAAGCATAACCGCATGCGGCGGGGGGCATGCAGCAACCAGCCTGAAGATTAGAAAACCATAACAATGAAATATATATAGATATATATAAAATGATGCCGTCAATTAGTATTTCGTGATGCACACATAACAATAAAATAATAATTAATATCAGTATGTACCTCCACCGGAGTGAACTTGTTCTTGAAAAATTCTGCCGCGGTTTGATTAGCATATTTGCGCTCAAATTTTTCGCAAACTTGAGAATCGTGCAAGCACGGTGCGTAGTGAAGCCACCAGCGCCGATTACCTGACGTCGGCGCTCTGGGCAGTGCATAATTCTGAAACCAACCCGGGAAGTCTTCAGGATTGTAGTCCTTGTAAGCAGCCCCAGGAATCTTCTTGCCCTCACCAAATTTCAGGGTCAATATGAAAACCGACAATCCAAAGCTGAGGACGATTAACACCAACATAATGGATGTGAGGAGGCAAACCAGGTTTTGGTTGTCACTGGAATAGCTACCGACGATATATGTAAGCAACCATAATCCCAGGAGATAGAATCCCAGGTGTACAAGAGCGTTTGGGTGTAAAATTCGGCACCAAGGACCAAGGCGGACGTTGAAATAGACCCAAGACAAGACAGCAGCAAGCCCCATGAACAATGGCAAATAATCGATCAAGAAACTTACAGTACTATAAACACATTTCCTTCCTCTTCTTGTGGTTCTGTTGCTGTTACCTACAAAAATGCCAGACATCCTTCCTGCTCCCAGATTTATTCCTCACGCAAAAGTCTGTAGTATATATAATTATACCCTCTGCTGCTCTCATAATACATGTTAATTAGTGTTATGGCTGAGAAGGCGGAGTCAATGGATTTACACTAATAACAGTTTGAATGGAATTCAGATTCTTATAACTCGTAAAAAGCTGATTGTGATCGTAGTTCTTTTCAAGAAGGAAACAGATGTCCCAGTTTTTTTATACATATCACGGAGAATGATTGGTCTCATCCATATATTTGCGTTTTAGCTTGGGTTTAGTGGAGCTAGGTGCAAGTCCACTAGCGGAGAATATGGGCCTAATTGCTCACCTAATATTTTAGCGGCCCGTGGGAATCTTTGAGCTTTAACTACTAAGTGTAAGTGGGGGTCATTGGGTTTACGGCTGGAATGATATCTTCGCCTTTTGGGCTTTCAATCTTTCTGCTGTATGATAAATGGCCCAAAGGCCTAAAAGAAAAAATCGGGCAAACGCAAATCCTGCTTTTTTTTGGGCCCAGCAACTAAAAGATTCATTTAAACCGAGTCCAAATGAATGAGGTACATCAGTTAGCCAATGCAAAGGGAATGCTAACCTAACAGTCTTCTTTGCTGTCCAGTTGGACACAAAATTGGCTTTCCTGGTTACAAAAGGAAACCTACCAGTGCCCAAGCACACACACAAATAATCTGGCGGAATGAACGAACGAACATCCAATGTACATTAACCCAATCACGCAATTCTAAGAAGTAATGCATGACAAAAGAAGCCATTCACCTAATCAAGTCAGGAAACTTCACACAAACCTTGCCACTAATCTTTACAGAACATAAAACCAACCAAGCAGTTCCACAAAATGATGCATGACAAAAGAAGCGATTCACCTAATCAAGTCAGGAAACTTCACACAAGCCTTGCCACCAACCTGAATCAACTTACAGAAAAAAAAAAAAAAAAAAAAAAAATGACTGAAGTAGGGAATCCAAGGGGGTATAAAAACAGGGCATATGCATACAGACATCCCATCTTCTAGGTGCTAATCCTGAACTAGATAGTTGTTTTTTTTTTTGCATAAAAAAAAAATACATAGTTGCTTTTTTATATAGAAAAATACTTCTGCTCTATAAACATGGCATCTTCCACTTTCTCAGCTTTTGTCAAAATATCAACTGTTATCATTTTCCTGACATGCTTTCCTCCTAATAAACCACCTGCTCTTGCTCATGGCAACCACGACACTAAGATATCTCCCTCCCCGCAATCTCCGAACTCCTTCCCTATTTATCACATTACATTTCTCAAAAACAATGACAGCGAGTCTTTTGCATTAAGGCGGAGGAAGTCCACTTACACCGAAACCCCACTCATTTCTAAGAGAGGGGCATACCTTGTACGGGTAAGGCTAGGCAGCCAAAAACTCATAGCTCACTTGCTTTTAGATACTGGATCACGTTTTACTTGGTGGCAATGCAGTACTTGCCGAAAGTGCTACGAGCAATATGATGTATTGTACAACCCTACTCGTTCTTCCTCGTATAGAACGCTTGATTGTCACAATCCTGATTGCAATAGGTTTGCAGCTCCAAACATAGGTTGCGAGCAAGAGATAGGTTCTGATACGGGGAGATGCACCTACATGACACGTTACGCGGACAATGATACTTCCTCAGGCGTCCTAGCTCATGATATCATCAGAAATGAAGACGGGACATTATTCAGGCAAGTGGTATTTGGATGTGGAGAAGAGAATCAAGGTAAGTACTATAATGGTTTTTACTCGGGAGTTTTAGGATTCGGACGACATCCGTACTCATTTCTGGGACAATTTGATGTTAGAAATTTCTCTTTCTGTCTTGGGGGTGCGGACTCACAAACTACATTATACCTGAATGAAATCCCACCCATGGATGATGACCGGTCAACATTTCATACCTCGCTGATCACAGCTTGGAATAGGCCCCAAGACTACTACATAGAATTCGAGGGAATTTCAATGGATGGCGTAAAAGTTCCTATAGCCCCACACAAGTGGAAGTTTAACCCGAAATCTGCTCAGTATGGAGTGTTCATTGATACTGGAACGATTATTACAAGATTCCCAACTGAGGTATATAATACCTTCAGACAATCCTTCGACCATTCTGTAGAGAATTTTGAACTCTTAGACGAGCCAGTAAATGATCTGCTAGATACATGCTATCAGGTAGAACAAGATTTTACAACATATTTTCCTTCAAATATCCCTACAATTAGTCTTCATTTTGGTCCTGGACAGAATCTCAGTCTGAGGAATGACCAAATAATGATGTTGATTAGCCCCGGTGTGTACCGTTTAGCATTTGCAGCACACAAACTTGAGGTTACAATCTTGGGGAGCCTTCAATTGCGAGGCACAAGGCTTACCTTTGATTTGGACGATAGGAAGGTATGGGGACAACCTGATAGTTGTCCTCCAGATTATTATTGTTGGGTTATGTTGTGTGGAGGCCCACTTGAGGTAGTGGGGCCCACTAGGTCCACCCATAAGTTGGGTGCTCACCTTGTAATCCTAGTTGCCTCCTATATATACATGTTGTTCTATGGCACGAATACCAAGAATATTACATACATAGGGTGGCTAGGTTACACCCACACATACCATACACACAGCTATAGAGAGGAGAGGTTTAGGCCGTGGAGACTACAGGGGTTGCTCCGATATACCGTGACAACCCTTCACGACCGGTAGATCAAGACCTGGACTCCAAGACCTGTTTGCTTCCGCTGCTAGGACTCCAAGTAGGTGCCCTAATTTATCTTATTCAGGAAATATATGTTTTCCTTCATTGGTAGCGGAGCCTAGAGTCTTTATCTCTGGTCTAAGTTTCCAATCGAATGCCTATTTTTTTTGTATGATTCACATGTTTACATGCTTGTTTTTTTATGCCTAAAACATGAATCGGTAAAATATGTTTACTGAAATTGTGTAATTTACATGCATAAATTGCAAATGTTTGTTTTAGTCAAATGAAGAATTAAGGCATGTATGAGGCATGTATCCTTGCTGTG
>JAKUCV010002658.1:8954-47327 GCA_028386065.3 Turnera subulata | reverse complement strand
TCTAACTGATTCGTTCCAGCCTTCGTCTTGGTCTAGATGATTCGTTCCAGCAGTTGGGTGAAAGACCTCAACCGAACAAGGTACGAAATTTTGTTATACGGTTTATATGCTTCACATGTGGTTCTTGGCTAAGTTTCCTTTGCTTCCGCTGCATCTTTTGCTTGTATATGATTGTCATATAGCCTAGGGAAACTTACAACATGTCCTTCTGGAAACAACCTAATTTCCCCACAAAAGCCACACAACCTAAATTCCTGCTGTATTATTGCACATATCTATCTTCCCGATGTGATCGAACCTACCTAAATTCCTGATATGCTTTCAGTTTCTTTGTGAAACCCAAGTTTTTGATAAGCCTTTTTCTCGTCAAATACATCCATCTCTTGATGAAACTTTTGTTTCAAACTTAACATGAAAGGATATTATAGCTTCAAGTGCTGAAGTTTTCCCGTACGGCAACTGCCAAATTCTTTAATTGATGCCAAGTTCTTTGATGATACACAGATTTGGCCAGAGTTGTTTCTTTGCTCCAAAACCATAGTTGACAACATGAGTTGCAGCTCGGTTTCAGAGGAAGGATTCTAATAGAAGAAATTGCTTCAAGAGCATCCCCCACTTGCGTTATAAGAATTATAGAAATAGTGTTTTGGGAATTGAAGGCACACAAATCAGTGATGCCATACACTGTATTTATAATCAGAATCATACAATGATAAGCATAGCTAACTGATAGAGATAACCACAGGAGATGAGAATGACATCGGTAGAAGATATGATAGCTATGAGGATAAGATAGAACCTGAGGATCCCAAGCTCAGTAGAGCTCTATCTACAAGATCAACACACTCTATAACCGTATACAAGATAAACACTAAGAGTAACTGCACACTATCTGATATACTCTAATACCCCCCCTCAAACTCAGCCAGGGACAACGCGGGTTGAGTTTGGTCCGTAGTGCGTGAAAGCGCGAAACTGACAGGGGCTTAGTAAGAACATCCGCCAATTGGCCAGTACTGGAAACAAACCGAACCTCAATTTGCTTGCTTTGGACTTGTTCGCGCACGAAGTGGTAGTCTAGAGCCACATGCTTCGTTCGGGTGTTCTGGACTGGGTTGTGGCTCAAGAAAGTTGCTCCCAAGTTATCACACCAGAGAACTGGAATTTGGAATCGAATGCCTAACTCAGTCAGCAAACCTCTAATCCACATCAACTCTGCTGCTCCATCTGCCAGGGCTTTATACTCCGCCTCGGTGGAAGAACGAGCAACCGTGCGTTGCTTCTTTGAGGCCCAAGAAATTAGATTTCCACCGAGGAAAACAAGATATCCTCCTGTGGAGCGACGATCATCTTGATCACCGCCCCAATCAGCATCCGTAAACACATGTAAACTCATAGTAGTAGAGCGACGAAGGGATAAGCCATGGCGACAAGTTGCCTTTAAATAACGCAAGATGCGTTTCACAGCAGTATAGTGATCAGTTATTGGTCGATGCATGAAACGACTAACCCGGCCGACCGCATAACTGATATCCGGGCGAGTGACAGCTAAATATTGTAAAGAACCAACCACTTGCCGATAGAGAGTTGGGTCTGGAAGAAGTGTACCACTATCCTTGGTTAGTTTTGAAGAAGATGCTGCTGGTGAGTGTAAAGGCTTACAGTCCAGCATCCCAGTTCGTTTCAATAGATCCTTGACATATTTCTGCTGGGTAAGAAGAAACCCATCTGAGGTGGGCGTGACTTCAACGCCCAGAAAATAATTCACTGCCCCCAAATCTCGTAATGAAAATTCCTTGCCTAGCCTGCGAATAAACTGTATGACAAACTCTGTGTTGTTACCAGTAACCAAGATATCGTCAACATAAACCAGCAGATAAACAATCCGTCCTCCACGAGAATAAATTAAAAGAGAGGGATCGGATCGAGAAACAACAAAACCCTGGGATAGAAGAAACGAACTTAGGCGAGCATACCATGCTCGTGGCGACTGCTTGAGACCATACAAAGACTTATGGAGCCGGCAAACAGCAGAAGGGTAGTCAGAATCTACATACCCCTGAGGTTGTGTCATGTAAACTGCTTCTGTGATCTCCCCATTCAGAAAAGCATTCCGTACATCCAATTGACGAACAACCCATTGCTGGGACAGTGCATAAGTAAGAACAACACGGATGGTGGTAGGCTTAACCACTGGGCTAAAAGTCTCGGCATAGTCAATCCCTTCTCGTTGATGAAACCCCTTTGCCACCAAACGCGCTTTGTAGCGCTCAATCGTACCATCAGACTTTTTTTTGATACGATAAACCCATTTGCAGCCAACCAAATTCATTCCTTGGTGATAAGGAACTAGAGACCATGTTTGATTCCGGACCAGAGCATTAATTTCTTCATCCATGGCCTGTCTCCAAGCAAGAGATTTACTGGCTTCAGTATAGGAGGTGGGTTCTGTGTGGGAAGTATCAGAAGTGGTGAAAAGATAATTAGAAGGCGAAAATCGTTGTGGTGGTTGACGATGACGCACAGGTCGAAGAGGGAGAGGAGGGATGGGCGTTTGAGGAGAAGAAGCAGGTGGGGCTAGAGATGTAGAAGAGGGAGGAGAAAGAGGTTCCGTGGGGGTAGAAAGTGGGGAGGATACTGGTGCAGTGAGAGTGGGAGAGGTTGGAGGAGTAGTGTGTTGTGGGTTTGAAACAGATTGTGGTGGAGTAGTGGAGAGGGAGGGGAAGAAAACTTTGAGTGGAATTGAAACCCAAGAATCTGCACGAGGTGGTTCAACAACAGAAGATTGATGCGCAAAATGCTTAAATGGAAAAATATGTTCTTTGAAAACAACGTGCCGTGCAATATACAGCCGTTTGGTATTAAAATCCAAACAACGATATCCAGAATGGAGTGGGCTATAGCCCATGAAGACACATGCAGAGGACCGGAAATCAAGTTTATGGGCATTGTAAGGGCGTAAAAATGGGTAACATAAACTACCGAAAACTTTGAGAAATTTGTAATCTGGGAGTAAATGAAAAAGGCATTCATATGGAGATTGATGATGCAAGATTTTAGTTGGCATATGATTGATCAAGTAAATAGCTGTTTCAAACGCAAAATGCCAATAACGAAGAGGGAGGTTGGCGGCGGCTAACATGGTGAGACCAGTTTCAACTATGTGCCGGTGCCTTCGTTCTACACTACCATTTTGTTCATGCGAGTGAGGACACTGCACTCGATGCTGTATGCCAATATTTTGAAAATAAGAATTTAGTTTGCGATATTCCCCTCCCCAATCAGATTGAACAGCCCTAATTCTTGTATTAAAACGACATTCAACTTGTTTTTGAAATAACTGGAAAACATGAAAAACATCAGATTTTGCCTTAAGAGGATAAAACCAGACAAATTTACTAAAATCGTCGACAAAAATTACATAATAAAGATGTGAATCTGTACTAGACACAGGGGCTGGACCCCATACATCCGTATAGATCAACTCTAATGGAAACTTTGACNGACCCCATACATCCGTATAGATCAACTCTAATGGAAACTTTGACCTACTATCACGCAATGGAAGATGCTGGCGTGACATTTTCCCTAGCGGACAAGATAAACAAGAATTGGAAACATGCTCTTTATTGTTGGAAATTGGCAAAGCAAATGAGGAAAGAATTCGTTGTTGAACCGCCATGTGAGGATGCCCGAGGCGCTGATGCCACACATGAGGAGATGCACGAATGGAAAATGCAACTGGGGAGGAAGAACAAGCCTGTGGAGAAAGAATAGCAGCAGGCGGAAAAGTGTATAATCCATGGCTACTCGGCCCGGTAAGAAGAGTTGTCTTGGTGACTCGATCCTTAACACAGAAAAAGGTTAGGTGAAACTCAAAGAAGACATCATTGTCTTTAGCAAATTGTTGAACAGACAACAAAGATTTTGTGACACCAGGAACATGCAAAATATTGTTAATAAGAAGAGGCTTAGAAGGAGTAGAAAGAGAGCTAAATCCAATACCAGTGATGGGAAGTTGGTTCCCATTAGCAACTTGCAGAGAATCAGGACCAAAGTAATCGTCATAATGAGAGAAGGTGCTCTGATCAGGCGTCACGTGGTGACTAGCCCCAGTATCGGGGAACCAATTGGCTGGAGAATAGGAGTTTGTGGACACAGTCTGAACTGACGGAGGCGGGCCATGATTCCGCAATAACTGATAACATGTATGGACGGTATGACCAGGTTTGTTACAAAACTGGCAGCGGACAGCACCAGCAGGACGGTCTGAAAATCCACCAGAATTCCAAGAAGAACGTGAGTCAGGGGAGGCACGATAGTGTCCACGGCCCCCACGACCTCGGCCCCTATATCCACCACGGCCACGAGAGCCGCAGCCACCACCATCACGATTAGTAGGTGCTGTAGAGCGCTGCACATTTTGTGCAGAGGGAAGGAGTGGGGTGGAGTTATCGGTTTTGAGATCTGGAACAGCCACATGCACTTTCTCAACAGCATCAAGATGGAGAGTCTTCAAAGGATCACCCGTCATGAACTCATGGTTCATGAGTAAGCTCTGTAACTCAGAGAATGAAATAGGCTCGGATCGAGCAGTGAGCGTAGTGGCAAAAGCTTTCAACCCTGGTTTCAATCCACGAACAATATGTATGTTGAAATCCAGAATTGAAAGAGGCTTACCAGAGGCAGTAAGTTCATCAGAGAGGCGCTTGCCACGGTTCATAAAACGCATCACCGTCTCTTCAGGTTGCTGTTCCAATTGTTGGAGAGCCATATGCAGCGCCATGATGCGAGTGTTATTAGTCGAAGCCAAAGATGATTCTAAAGCCACCCATGCGTCATGAGATGTCTGCTTGTTAATCACAATAGGGAAAACATCAATCGATAAAGATGAATTAATGGCACTAAGAATGGACTTATCCTGCTGCCTCCAACGTCGGAAAGCTGGGTTCTCCTGACTGGTGCCATCCGCAGCAAGGAGAATTTGAGGGGGACATGGGAAGCTACCATCCACATAGCCAATAACACCTTGCCCTTCCAAAAAAGGCTCAATCTGGGCTCGCCAGAACACGTAGTTTGTCTCTGTTGATTTAACAGAAACATAGTGGTGTGCATGTTGAAGTGTTTGGATTGGTTCAATGGAATCCAGGCTGGAAGAAGGGTTGGCAGCCTTCGAATTCGAACCAGAAAGTTTGGAGGTAGGGGTTTCTGTAACAGTAGTCATATTTTGCTGTGAAGCAAAAATTGCTCCGCTACCATTTAAGAATTACAGAAATAGTGTTTTGGGAATTGAAGGCACACAAATCAGTGATGCCATACACTGTATTTATAATCAGAATCATACAATGATAAGCATAGCTAACTGATAGAGATAACCACAGGAGATGAGAATGACATCGGTAGAAGATATGATAGCTATGAGGATAAGATAGAACCTGAGGATCCCAAGCTCAGTAGAGCTCTATCTACAAGATCAACACACTCTATAACCGTATACAAGATAAACACTAAGAGTAACTGCACACTATCTGATATACTCTAATATGCGTTACAAGGTCATTACCTTTTGCCTTTCCCTTGTGTGTTTTCCATTGCCTTTGCCTTTCCCTTTGTGTGTTTTCCATTGCCTTTCCCTTGTGTGTTTTCTCGGTTGCTTAGGAAATTTAGTGAAAGGGTCGAGAAAGTATGAGTCTTGGTTGCTGGGTTGGGTGACTTTGGTTATGGTGCTGTGCAAGTTATGATACTTTCTTTTCATTTATGCAACACTTTCGCTATTAATTTTCTTTCTTTAATTCCAGTTTTTGGAAGACATTGACAGATTGTCAGTTGGCATACTTATCTAACATCATCGGAAGCACATATTTCTTATGCAAGCCAACTTTAATCATTTTTTGTACCGCTTATCTTTTTCAATTTCTCTCTTTGTATCGTATATCTAAACCTATACTAGATGTTCTGTTTTTGGCGATCCAGATGTTGATAATATTGTTTTCACCATTAGTCTCTATTTTTGTTTTCTCCAATTTAGGTTATTATTATCTCTTATGGAAACTGTACTCTTTTTTTTCTGATGGTGATTTAAATTCACAGCACTTTCGTTATTAATCTTCTTTCTTTATTTTTTTAATACTGTTTTTTTTTTTTAATGTATTGCAGATTCTAACAAACTGGGTGATTTTAGATTTTTACTTCTCTTATCTTCTTAATGCCTTTAGCCTCGAAGGGTTTTTTTTTTTTTTGTACTGATGCTATGTGAATTGATGGACTTGGAATCTTCTACTTTATAGAAAACCTATTTATTTTTAGCATTAAATGGATGCTTGATGTAGGAGTCATCTCAGCATTCCAAGAGCAAAAGCGTCATGCTGTCTGATTGGTCTATTTTAGCGAGTTAGTTTTGCTGGTATCCTCATAATCCGACAACAATCCACACTGCTACTGATCTTTGGTTAATCATCGACATTGAGGGTATGATTGTCGTGATAAGTGATATGATTGTCGTGATAAGTGACATCGAAATAGGATTAAATGCGTAAAAGGTTGTAGAAAAGATAAAATAGGACAATCCTTTTTTCTTTTTTTTGAGAATCAAATCAATTTTTCACTTCAAAATGGTTAGCGAGACCCTAACAAATGTGTATACAGTGTGAGGATAACCTCAATGTAAAGGAATATAGAAACACTAGAAAGTAACTATGTATAAAAATTCAGCCAGAATGTGAAAATTGAATGCACCAGAAAGCACAAAGGTGCTGCAGCTCCTGCGATAATGGCCTAGGCTTGAGGCTAGTTAGTCCTCTAAACCAAAGCTTCAAATCTGCACAGATGTCAGCAACAATAACCTCGGCAGACCTATGACAGTGAGTGAAATATCTTGCATTTCTTTCCCTACATATATGATAGATACAGGCACACCAAGCCAATCTTAGGATTAAAGCACGGATGGATTTCTTTTGCAGATTTTGTTTAGCCCACAGGAACTCATTTGGCCAAGCACCAACAGCTCTAGAAACATGATTTAGTGCAAGCATACGAGACTATACCTCAGCTGAATATGGACATTGAAAGAATAGATGGTCCCTGGTTTCAGTGGTGTGCAAGCAAAGTAGACAAGAAGAATCCGTGAGGACTCCCCAGTTTTGAAAACTTTGCATTCCATTTAGATGGAGATAATGGCCTAATGACATTGAAAACTTTTGGCCTATAATTGTTAAATCTTACCGTTTATTAGGATCAAGACTTGTGAGGAATGGTAAANCCCATTTAGTCATCGTGCTCATTATACTTTTCCAAGTAAATTCTCTTGCTGTATTATGTATTTGGCTGATGTTAATTTTTAAACAATATCTAAATTCTCTCCAAAAAGAGGGATGGAGAAAACTATGAATTTTTCTCTCCAATTGTAATGCAACCAAATCCCCGAGCAACCTCGGGCAGCTTTCTGGTTATGTAATAAACTTAGTATGTTTTCCCTCATTTTTGTTTTTTTTTTTCCTCCGAAGAGATGGTTTTTTTTAACCACGTAAAAATGGATTTTGATTAGTATTAAATTGTCACGTGTGCAAAAGTAGCATCACAAATTAATACAACTTCCGAAGGGATGGGTTTTGATTAGTATTAAAATTTTCCTACGAAAGAAAAAAAATAATTATTTCACTATATTCAGAACATAAAACGATCAAGAATTTTACACCTACCATTAAAAAGCAATAGAGTATAGAAGTAGTCTAATCTAAAATGATATACATATGAATAAAAAAAAAATCAAAATACTTGCCAATGGCAAAAAGATGTTCTACACCATCACATTATCTTTGACATTGAAAAATATATAACAAGACACATTCCGGTGTTGGAGGAATGAATTGTCACAGTACGGGTTGTGTTGCTTTGGTATATTAATTAGTTTAGTGGTATTGGTGTTAAAATATTGGCATTACAATCATCTTTATCTTAAAATCAGGGAGCGACTTTATCTTGGAGAGACAAAAAGAGTGTAAATAGTATCAAAATTTCTAAATTAATCCAATTGATATGCAAGACACATGGAATTAAAGCATCTATTTATAAAAACAATACTTACTATTTTTTTTGCCATATTCTCATAATTCTCTTAAGATACATGGAATTAGGACATCATCTGACGTAACATAATTCTCTTAGGACACATGGAATTAGGACATCATCAGACGTAACAAATGTAAAGGTTTCCGATGACATTTTCAAATCCGTGCCCACCTCAAATTTTGAATCGGATACACCATCGTACTTTGAATCCCCTAGATGATTTTCCTACATGCTCTTTTGAAAATTCTTTATTTAGGACATATCATTCTTGCTTTGGTTCCAACAAACACATCCATACAAAGATGGCTTCAATCCCTGCCTAGAAAATCTCTGAACCACCCAGGACTATCTGTTTGGTGTCCCAATTCAAGCTCGACCACAAACTCTAACCATGCTCGAAACTTTATCGATTCGATAAGCATTTGGCATATGACAAAAAGAGTTTTGGTTAGTGGGCTTGATCCTTCTTACGATTGCCAGCAGCCAGCTGATTCACACAATTGATTAATATACTCCTATCAAGATAAAGTCGTTTTATCTTCTTACAGCCAGCACTTTTTGTCATTATGATACATTTTTCTTTGAAATCCAGACATTCTAAATCTTTAAGAGACGTCTCCTATCCCTCCTCCTTAAATCGCTTCCACTTCTCATTATTTGGCCCAATATAATCCTTCACATACAAATTGGACGCTAACAACTCGAGTCTAATGCTTGATGATGCACTTTTTATCTTAACATGCAACCATTTTTGCACCGGGGTGTTCTCTTGTAGGGATAAGATGGATATGGACCGGCCATTGATAGTAGTGTGCTCGACACTCGTCTTAGCAATACATTCATATGCAAATTGACGGATGGCTTCTCCCCAATTGTAAACAGAACTCTTAGATTCTATTTTAATTACGATGTCATCCTCACTGGAGTGATCCTTTTCAGGCTCTATTCCAATCATGATATCATCATTTTCACTTTCACTCTCTGTCTCCTCCACGACCAACTCCTTCCCCTATGTCTCCTCCATGACCATATTTACTAAATACTTTATATTTACTAAATGTATTACGAAAATCAAAATAGTTATGTACAAAAATTATTTTTGCTAAGTATTTTTTATCCACTATAAAATACATTGGCTCCATCCCCTTAAGAGATTCTACACCATCAGATTCATCTTTGACTTCATCCCCTTACTTATTGTGAATAATCCTAGCATGAATAAGAGATTCTACACTATCACATTCGTCCGGTTACCTTTTTCAATGGTAAAATGATCTATTTACTTGATTGACTTAGATTCACGAAAAGCACAGACATGAACCTTGCAACGGAAACGTGTTGATGATCCGTCATTAACCAGAAAAGTGATGAAGTAAGTCATAGGAAAGTACACCCAGACATTGGCATAAACAAGCTCTTTAAAGACAAGGTTTTGCACCTGAAAAACAAATAAACAAACAAAGAATATTGAAACACCAAAAGTAGAAAAAGTAAGGAGTAGAGACAAGCTAATGAAAGGAAACGAACCATTCTCTAATTGTAGCGGCGGAATGCGTCCTTAGAAAAAGTTTCGAGGGGTGCGCTGTGTTCCATCAGAGAATGATGGCATTCAGGGAAGATAGGGAATGCTAGATGCCCTGACTCCGTCTGCCCCAATTCCAACAAAAGCTTAGGTGTAGGAATCCTAATTTTCCCAAAATACCATCACAAAACAACAACAACAAAATAAAATGGATTAGCTTAGCTCACAAATTAAGCAATTAATTAAGAGAGTAAACAAGCGCACTTTGCAGTCATCAACGAAGTGGTGAAAATATCTCCTCACGTCCTCTGGGTACTTGGAAAAAAAAACCAGGAGTGTTGTGACAGTGGCGAATATACTGGAAGCGACGGGCGTCGCGGTCGTGGTGGCCATCACCGCCGCCTTCGCCTTCATTGTATCAGTCGGGATCAGAATCGTCGGAGGAGGAAGCGTTGTCTTCATCATCATCATCATCGGAATCGATATACATATCGGTACAATCGAAATCAATCCTGTCGGGATTGACTTTCCAGTTTGTTAAGTCTTCCGCTGTGCAATGTTTTCATTATTATTGGGCCATTGGGCCGGATTTGTTACTTCCGATGTTTTAACATTTTGGGCCGTTGGGCCGAGATATTCTTTTATACACTGTATGCTGGGCCTTGATTGGTCGGGTCGTCACAGTTCCGGCTCGTGTTTACTGTGTACGGTAAATTCGGGTCGGGGCGCTTCAATAGAAGTAGTCTAATCTAAAATGATATACATATGAATAAAAAAAAAAATCAAAATACTTGCCAATGGCAAAAAGATATTCTACACCATCACATTATCTTTGACATTGAAAAATATATAACAAGACACATTACGGTGTTGGAGGAATGAATTGTCACAGTACGGGTTGTGTTGCTTTGGTATATTAATTAGTTTAGTGGTATTGGTGTTAAAATATTGGCATTACAATCATCTTTATCTTAAAATCAGGGAGCGACTTTATCTTGGAGAGACAAAAAGAGTGTAAATAGTATCAAAATTTCTAAATTAATCCAATTGATATGCAAGATACATCGAATTAAAGCATCTATTTATAAAAACAATACTTACTATTTTTTTTTGCCATATTCTCATAATTCTCTTAAGATACATGGAATTAGGACATCATCTTACGTAACATAATTCTCTTAGGACACATGGAATTAGGACATCATCAGACGTAACAAATGTAAAGGTTTCCGATGACATTTTCAAATCCGTGCCCACCTCAAATTCTGAACCGGATACACCATCGTACTTTGAATCCCCTAGATGATTTTCCTACATGCTCTTTTGAAAATTCTTTATTTAGGACATATCATTCTTGCTTTGGTTCCAACAAACACATCCATACAAAGATGGCTTCAATCCCTGCCTAGAAAATCTTTGAACCACCCAGGACTATCTGTTTGGTGTCCCAATTCAAGCTCGACCACAAACTCTAACCATGCTCGAAACTTTATCGATTCGATAAGCATTTGGCATATGACAAAAAAAGTTTTGGTTAGTGGGCTTAATCCTTCTTACAATTGCCAGCAGCCAGCTGATTCACACAATTGATTAATATACTCCTATCAAGATAAAGTCGTTTTATCTTCTTACAGCCAGCACTTTTTGTCATTATGATACATTTTTCTTTGAAATCCAGACATTCTAAATCTTTAAGAGACGTCTCCTATCCCTCCTCCTTAAATCGCTTCCACTTCTCATTATTTGGCCCAATATAATCCTTCACATACAAATTGGACGCTAACAACTTGAGTCTAATGCTTGATGATGCATTTTTTATCTTAACATGCAACCATTTTTGCACCGGGGTGTTCTCTTGTAGGGGTAAGATGGATATGGACCGGCCATTGATAGTAGTGTGCTCGACACTCGCCTTAGCAATACATTCATATGCAAATTGACGGATGGCTTCTCCCCAATTGTAAACAGAACTCTTAGATTCTATTTTAATTACGATGTCATCCTCACTGGAGTGATCCTTTTCAGGCTCTATTCCAATCATGATATCATCATTTTCACTTTCACTCTCTGTCTCCTCCACGACCAACTCCTTCCCCTATGTCTCCTCCATGACCATATTTACTAAATACTTTATATTTACTAAATGTTTTACGAAAATCAAAATAGTTATGTACAAAAATTATTTTTACTAAGTATTTTTTATCCACTATAAAATACATTGGCTCCATCCCCTTAAGAGATTCTACACCATCAGATTCGTCTTTGACTCCATCCCCTTACTTATTGTAAATAATCCTAGCATGAATAAGAGATTCTACACTATCACATTCGTCCGGTTACCTTTTTCAATGGTAAAACGATCTATTTACTTGATTGATTTAGATTCACGAAAAGCACAGACATGAGCCTTGCAACGGAAACGTGTTGATGATCCGTCATTAACCAGAAAAGTGATGAAGTAAGTCATAGGAAAGTACACCCAGACATTGGCATAAACAAGCTCTTTAAATACAAGGTTTTGCACCTGAAAAACAAATAAACAAACAAAGAATATTGAAACACCAAAAGTAGAAAAAGTAAGGAGTAGAGACAAGCTAATGAAAGGAAACGAACCATTCTCTGATTGTAGCGACGGAATGCGTCCTTAGAAAAAGTTTCGAGGGGTGCGCTGTGTTCCATCAGAGATTGATGGCATTCAGGGAAGATAGGGAATGCTAGATGCCCTGACTCCGTCTGCCCCAATTCGAACAAAAGCTTAGGTGTAGGAATCCTAATTTTCCCAAAATACCATCACAAAACAACAACAACAAAATAAAATGGATTAGCTTAGCTCACAAATTAAGCAATTAATTAAGAGAGTAAACAAGCGCACTTTGCAGTCATCAACGAAGTGGTGAAAATATCTCCTCACGTCCTCACGGACGTCCTCTGGGTACTTGGGAAAAAAAAACAGAAGTGTTGTGACAGTGGCGAATATACTGGAAGCGACGGGCGTCGCGGTCGTGGTGGCCATCACCGCCGCCTTCGCCTTCATTGTATCAGTCGGGATCAGAATCGTCGGAGGAGGAAGCGTTGTCTTCATCATCATCATCATCGGAATCGATATACATATCGGTACAATCGAAATCAATCCTGTCGGGATTGACTTTCCAGAAATCGATATCGGCTATGGGCCAACCACCAGCAGAAAAACCGTCAATATCCCCGATAGCAAGATCATCATGCCAATCGATTTTGCGATTCTGTCTTTTCTTCTCTACTTCAAACTTTGAGATTTCCGTAGCCATAAGGTTGGCTTAGTATATGCATTGACTACTTTGGAGGACATTCAAATTTGGATTAGATTTATATCCCTCCAAATTGCAAAGAATTGGAGCCAAAACACGGACGGAAATGGTGCCTTATAAAAACACCAGCCATAATTTTGCATAGTAGAAACGTTGCCGTATAGATTGGGCCCAATAAGAACGAAGCCCAAGACTAAACCGCTCTTGGACATTATCCGTTTTGGCAGGCAAGCCCTTGTATTTTTGAATTGTTAGTACTCTATATGTTATGGAGACATTAGTCCACATTTCACAGTTCACACTTTCATCAAACCGAAATGGGATCAAACCGGCGAAGGCAGTACAACAGTACAACAGTTGCTAATTAGTTTCAAAAATTTCCAAATCAAAAGTGATGTGCAACAATACTTCCGTAGCTTGACACATGAAATCGGGATATCTAATTAGGAAAAACAATAATAATGGCAAACAGCAGAAAAGAAGCAAACCATTTTTTCATGATTGGCATAAGGTCTATGTGCATGAAAAGAAAATGTAAGAAGACACCAATTAAGAATTTAACATCCAAACATAGTGGACAACATTATAATTAATGCTAGTTCCATCACAAAATGCACACTTCTTGATACGGTAAAGCATCTGTGTAAAAGTGTCAGCTTCATGAACTCTGACCAGTAGTTACCTCCTCCTCGCATTTCAGCAAAAGTGTCAGCTTCATGACGAATTGCTCCTCCTTCATATCTAATAACCTTAGATGGACAAAGGACCACATGATCTGATTCGGAATTGTATGTGAGGACTGTCTTATTGATGTCTATGCAAGAGCAGTGTTTGATGATATGCCTGAGAGGAGTTTGTTTTCACTGACCACAATGATTACTGGCTATGCCAAGTGTGGGATGGTTCAGGAAGCGAGAGAGTTGTTCGATGGATTGGAAGAGAAGGATGTTGTTTCTTGGAATGTGATGATCGAGGGGTATTCGCAGCACGGATTGCCTAAGAAGGGATTGGAGCTTTTCCAGCAAATGTTGGGGAGGAAAGTCAGGCCTAATGAAGTGACTGTGGTGTGAGCGCTGTCTGCTTGTGCACAACTTGGGGCCTTGGAGTCTGGCAAGTGGGTTCATTCTTATGTGGAGAATGATAGTAATGGGATTGAAATGAATGTTCGTGTTGCTACCGCTTTGATTGATATGTATTGCAAATGTGGAAGTTTGGAGGATGCTCGATTGGTTAATTTCCATTGACAGGAATTAGGGAAAACCCCTAACAAATGTATGCATAAGTATCCCTAGTTATTAAACGTTTCAATCCAAAAAAAACCTGGTTTCATTAGTATAGTATAAATCTGGAATATGATGATGTGAAATCTTTAATTATGATAGAGTTTTCGAGCCAATGCTCTACTTTGGATGTCTAGAGGTGATTACAGCCGTTTCTTTGCCAACCTAACTTATCTTTTTAAATCACAGCTGGTCATTAGAAGTTTATGTTTTGCTTTTCTTGAAGATCCTTAAACAACACTTTCTCTGCATTCTTTTGTCAAAGTAATGGTAAATTATCTCAGGAAATGCATCCATCCTGATAGTCCCGTTGATATAGTGGTTGAAAGGGGTCACTTATGAAAAAGTAATAAAGCATAGTTGATGGCCTTCCTTGACAACGTGGATATGGAAATTATAATTTCTCCAAATTTTCTCCTTGAGTTTTGTCCAATTCATTCAACCCATAAATTTCAATTTGGTTCAGTTGAACCTCTAAATTTTCATTTTAGACTAACTAGCCAAATTAAGTCCTACTAGTCTTATAAAGTCCATTTAGGCTGACTAGCAAAATTAAGCCTACTAGTCCATTTATCCTTCTAATCATCACATGATGACAATATAACTAGTGCCCAACAGAGGTTCAAGAGTTGCTGATTAGTATCAAAAATTTCTAGATCAATCTAATCTAAATGATGTGCAACATTACTTCCGCAGTTTTGTTGCAGCACAATAACAACAAGAACAAATATTGGATTCGAAATTTTCATAGCCATGGCTATAATGTAATTTTGCATAACACAAAGTGAACCTGAGACTTCTCTTAAGCGGAACCAAGTTGCTTACCACTTAGACCAACCTCATACTAATAAACAAGGTGGTTCTTTCAATACAAAAAAGAACACAAAATATACCATCACAAATTATAGATAAAATAAAGAAGTGATGGTTCAATGAATCACTACTGGGAATTACGAGCAACATTTCTTAATTTGGAATAATATAGAAATCTTCAAATTTTTTTTCTTTAAATAAAGAACTACAATGATGCTAGGCAGCATGTTGAGCAAAAGAGTCAAAGATACCAATGATGACTTTCCTCCAAATATGGAATCCATGACAGTTGTGGAATTAATACTCAAAGAGTTCAAGAACATATGGAAGGGAAGAGAATTCCAAAGTCCTACTCAAAACTTGGCCATCATCAGAATCCTCCAACATTGAACGTATTGGACTATTGTTGCTAGAAATATATAGCTAGGGTTTGCCTCTCCTAATAACAGCAGAATGAGTAGAAGGCTTGAATCAGGATGGAGCATCCTAGCAAGATCCCCGTTGGCCACTGCCCACTAGACCACATCATCTATGGAATCCCTGACAAGTAATAAAGATCAAAGAAGAAAACAAGAAAAAGGTTTTAGTGGGAAAATCCAAACGGTACTAAAAAAAAATGAAACGTAAAGAACTAAAACCTCCCAAGGAATTGAAGATAGAAATAAGATAAAGATTATCAACAGCCAGCGAATGCCTCCTGGTTCTACAAGCAATTGAAGATTTCATATTCTTGCAAAGCAAGAGGGATATGAAGTATTAATCCTCACCTTCAACCTCCACAATATAGAAAAAAAATATAAAAAGCATCATGGATATAACTACTAGATCCATCCATTAGCTCTTGTGTCACCAAGAATTGATGTCAACAATAAGAACAAATAAAGTCTAAAATGGAGATAACACCCTCGAATTCACTAATTAAACAAGGGGATACAAGAGTAATAAGAACTGGTAGTATAAAAATGCAGCAGACGCATTATAAGGGAAGAATTTATAGTGTGACTGTAATTTGTAATTGTTTTTACAGCCAATATCTTCTTTTTATCCTTTATTTTGTTGATTTTTATTAGATAAAAGTATAAAATTGCCATAAGCACAAATTCCATTCCAAAAGAAAGTTCTCTAATTAATTAGCATCCGTGTTTTATAATATGTAAATCACTTGCATCCATGTTTTTTTTTCATATCTCGTAAGATTTTTATGTCAAATTTCATCATTTGTTTCCGTTTAGAGTTAATTTCTTACTTATTTTATGTGGTGGAAATAATAAGCATGGCTAATTCTAAATTTCCAATACTACTAATACCGCAAAACTTTCTATGCAATTGGATCCAACGTGTTAGAGTAAATAATTACAAGGATAACATTTTTGCACGATTATCAATTTATTGGTTGTAGTTTCAATTTGTTCGCCGAGAGTAGTACATGGATCTCTTTCTTTTTTGGAATGTATTTCAGTTTAAGACTGTTTGCCTGTCCAACTTGTGGTTTCTAAAATCAACCAAAACCCACGTGACTAACCGGTATTGACAGCCCACCGAGGCACCAGCGGACACCCTTACCTGCTACACGTTATAGTGTCGGGGAGACTCCGGGCTCAATGGCCATCACCCACAGTGTGGAAGGCCATATTCGGCCACATCACACTATGAGGAGGGTCTAATGCCAGGATGTAACCGGTATTGACCGGGGCCTGGATCGGCGGGACGATGATGACACCACTTTTTTATCGTTTACTTTTGACTATATCGTTGTCCTGACATTGGTCTTTTTAAATGCAGCTTAGTGTTTTGCTGGTAATCTTTTTATAATTCAAGCTTCCTCGATGAGGAAATGACTGGTTATGCACGAACTGCGTTACATTATCACAAATCCTACTGCAGGGGATTAGTTAAGAAGTTTGAAGCCGTAAACTCTTTGTGATTCTCTCTCTAATGTTGAAAGGATTGCATAACATGAGGCATACAACAAAAATCTATAGATTCGTCTTTAGCCTCAGTTGGCATGTGCACCGGGACATTGGCATTAACGGGCTCTTCAAAAGACAGGTTTTGCAATTGAAAAACAAAACAAATCAAAAACGAAACAACACCAAAAAAGAAGAAAAGAAATGAAAGACTACACATTTCGACCCCTCTTGCTTGGTCAAGTGACAGACTTCAATGCTACCTTAGTGTTGAGGCTCCAGTCCACTCCATGGGCCCGAGTTATGTTATTGGGCCATGATTATTTTGGGCTCGTTGGACGGATGGTAGGAAACCCTATATCAAATCCACACGTCTTTTTCTTTCTTCTCTCTCTTCTTTTCCTATCTTTTTGAGGACATAATTTTAAATGCAAGATATTTACCAAAATTACGAGTTTTAATAATAATAATATTTTTAATACAAAACTAATCATACATATGAGCTAGATCTAGTTCGTTTTCTTTTATCATAAAAAGAAGGGATAGGGATAACCTGAATGAAATATTTTATAAAAAAAAAATCATCGGATAAAAAGGTAATCTATAGAAAAATTTGATGAATAAGAATTCTTGATGTAACTTAGTGACACGAAAATGAGAAGAAACAATCAAGAATGATAAAGAATGCATACCTAGTTTCGAGATTAATTTTGATATCCAATAAAAAAAGTATAGTGATTAAGCTAAGTAGAAAAGAAGTTTTAAAATCCTTATTAAGTAATTAAGGAAACACAAACAATTAGAAGAAAAATAAAAATAAAAATTTTCCGACTATCCTAAAATTAATAAAATTCTAAAAATTTGTGGGCAAAATAAATAAAGAATATAGTTTTTTAATTAAATAACAATTACGCACATAACCATACTTTTATAAAAATTTGATAGTTATTTTAATATGTAATGTCTTAAAATATTTTTTATAAAGCTTTTATATTTATATTTGTTATTTTGTTTTGTTAAAATTTATTATAATTATTTTGGATGTTCGATCGGGCTTTGTGACGTGTGACTTTGGGCTCCGCATATATTTATTATAGAGACGATGATGTATGGGTCGGTTAAGTGACATTGGCGCTTACTATTTATGTCTCCTCGGTTCTTCTCCCAAATCTCCCAATTCTAAACCCTAATTTTCATATCTGAAACCCTAGCATAATCGAACCCCACATCTAATTGTTTGGTGAATATTCACCGTCATGGCTGTGGCCACGCAAAGTTGGAATCTACAAGCGATACAGGAAGGGCTTCGAGGGGGAGAAGAAGGGAATAAAAGACAGAGGCGCATAATTTATTGGAATTGCGATGTTTCCGGCAACATTGACGGTTTCTCTGCTGGCGGTTGGCCCATAGCCGATATCGATTTCTGGCGTTTCGGTCCCGACTTGTCTGATTTCGATTATACCCATATGTATTGCGATTCCGATGAAGAAGAAGAAGACAGCTCCGAGGATTCTGATTCCGACAGCGACAGTGGCCCTAGTTGGTATCTTATGACCGCCCGTCGCATCATTCCTGAACCGGATGCTTTTAGCGAGTACCCAGAGGGCGTCCGTGAGGAAGTCAGAAGATATTTTGAGCACTTCATTGATGAATGCAAAGTAGGTAAGTAACTTTGGTTGCTGTGTTTTTTTTTTTTGGTTTAAATTAACAATTTGTCAGCTAATGCTAATTCATTTTTTTTTTCTTTGTTTTATCATAGTATTTTGGGAAAATTACGGCTGATACTCCTAAGCTTCTGTTCGAATTGAGCTGGTTGAAGTCGGACCATAAAGTGTTCCCTATCTTCCCCGTCCCCAATGAATGCCATCCATCTCTGGCAAAACACATCACATGGCTCGAAATTTTAGCTAAGGAGGCACTCCGTCGCTACAATGACAGAATGGTTCGTTTCCTTCCATTAGTTGTCTCTCCTTTTTTTTTCCCCCTTCCTTTGTGGTGTTTCAATATCCTTTGTTTGTTTGTTTTTCAGCTCCAAAACCTTGTCTTTGAAGAGCTTGTTCGTGCCAATGTCTGGGAGCGCTTTCCTGTTGATTACTTCATCACTTTTCTGGTTAATGACGGATCATCTACTTGTTTCCGTTGCCAGGCTCATGTGTCTGCTCCTTCTGCTCCCGAAACCTGGAAAGTACGCCTTTTCGCCCTTGAAAAAGGTAACCGATCATTCCTTCAGAAACCTCATCTTCCGTTGCTTGTTTGTTCTTTTCTGGTCTTGCTCCATTAGTTTTGTTGCTTGATTCCTTTCCCACCTACAATTTTACTGTTGGAAAGGTTGACCCGTTTTCTCTATTCTTTTTTTAAAAAAAAATGTGCCATTGCACATTCACTATTATATTGCCGTCTTGTTCAATTGTAATATTGTTCTACTTTTTTCGAGAAAGAATTAAGGAAGTGGAGGGAAATTTAGTGTCTTAGAAGCCTTCAGCTTTTGGTCTATGTCTAGGTCTTTGTCACCAACTTTTCTAGTATTTGTTCTCTTTCAGTGTTCGACTATTCTGCTGTAGCCTTCTCCCTGTAAACATCTTTCTTAGACTAAAATGCATCTCATTTTGCAAATTATGACTTAACAGCTGTGGATTAAGTTTTGCAAATGTCTAGCTTTGCTTTATCCTTCAAACTCTTTCTTCACTGCAAGTTTTCCTCAACGCTAATATGTCGGGTACAAGCTGCCTAAACGGTTGCTGTTTCTTGGCATAAAATGGAATTGTGTGATGAAAATGGGATGTGTTTGCAGAGTTGGGAGTGGTACAATTAAATGGTTGGATTTTTCGTGCGCATATGTTTTATGCCTTTATATTTTCTGCAGATGGATTATTGAAGGTTCACATCGAAGCTCCCTGCATCAGGGAGATGCCTGCTCAGTCTGAAAAGGCTGCCATTCCTTGTCACAGTAGCAACCATGTTACTTTTCCAGCATTCCCTTTTTCTTTTCCATCTCATTGCACATCATTGTATCTCTCGTGCATATCTATTCGATTAATCCGAGCTCAAATTGTAGGTATAAGTGTGCCTTTGCCTTTTTGTTTGTGCAGAAGAGACATATGGAGTTTGAAGCTTTAAAGGGGAAATGCCTCAAAGATAAGGCGGTAATCTTGCAAGCCAAATCACATGTTTCAGATCATATGGTCCTTTGTCCATCTAAGGCTATTAGATATGAAGGAGGAGCAACTGGATATCGTTATGAAGCTGACACTTTTGCTGAAATGCTAGCAGGAGGTAACTACTGGTCAGAGTTTCAACTTGTTTTTACACTGATGCTTTACTATATCAAGAAGTGTGCATTTGTGGTGGAACTAGCATTAAAATATTGTACAATGTTGTCCACTATGTTGGGATGTTAAATCCTTAATTGGTGTCTTCTTACATTTTCTTTTCCACTGGCATGCAGATAGACCGTATGCCAGTCATGAATCTGACATCATCAAAAAGTGCGCAGAGGCTGCTGTGAAGTATTACAATGAAAAAATGGTTTGCTTCTCATCTGCTGTTTCTCATTATTATTGTTTTTCCTAATTCGATGTCCCGTTTCCATAACAAGCTACAAAGAAATGTTGCACATCACTTAGATTGATTTTGAAATTTGGATGCTAATTACCAACTGTTGAACCTCGGTCGGGCACCACTTACAGTGTTGTACTGCCTTTGCCGGTTTGATGCCGGTTCAGTTTTAATAACCTTGCTAATTACTTCTTTTTTTTTTTTCCCCCCTCTCTCAAAGGTTGCTGATTATAAGATGGAGAGTATTAAAGTGGCAGGGGCAATTCATTCTCAAGCATCGGGTGTTGTGTCTTCTTTCATATCTTTCGATGCCAAAGATGAATGTGATGGTGTAGAATCTCTTTTTCGGGCTAGGGTTATTCACGATGAGAATTGGGATGGAGGAGATGCATTTAGAGTGGATATCGTAGTACGGGGGTTGAATATTGGCGCATACCCTTGGAAGTGTCGTATTTGAACTAGTTTTATGACATAACTTTTATTCTAAAAATTATTCTCATGATGTATTATGTTATTACGTTTGTTGTTTTTATTCCTCCTAATTTAAGCATATTATATGTTATCTTGTAAGGTTGTGGAAAATATTTTCAATTCAAATGATGCCGGGTGACGCTGATAGCAACGTCGTGAATATCTAGTGATAGGTTTAGTGGTTACTACTTTTAAAGTATGAAAATGTGAGGATAGTTACTAATTCCACGCACTAAAACTTCATCAAGAATAAGTGCAAGTAATTTGACCATAGCAAATACGATCAATTAACTCGATCCATAAGTGAATAAAATCCTTTAGAGCAATCTATGAAAGCAGTTTGGTTCATAATTCCAGCTAGAAACTTGATTTGAAAATAGTATATTCCCGTGATTACAAATGGATCAAATGAATAAATAAGAAAAATGAGAACTTCTTTCAAATTTGATATGATAGTGAACTAAAAAAGTCTCCCAAGAAGGCTGTGAACGTTGTATTCAGGAACGTGAGGCAAAATATATGAAGTGTGCCATGCGCCTCTTATTCTATTACGAAGAAGAAGTACTGGTCGCTACAATGTAATTAAGATCCATGCAACTACTGGTCTTCTGTAATGTTAATTTCGTGGTCTGCTAGCTATAGAAGTGGTAGAAGAAGAAGAAGAATAGAAGAAGAAGAAGAAGAAGAAGAAGAAGAAAGAAGAAGAAGAAGAAAAGAAGGGTTAATGGTATAATTGGTACCCAAACTCTTTCAAATTCATCAATTGTATACCCCCACTTTTTTTTCCGTCAATTATATACCTGTACTTTTTAAATTTGGTCAATCGTATACCCCGGGCAGCATTTTGATGACGTGGCATGCTGCCGGCAATAACTTGTTTTAGTTTTCCCCCCTACATTTCAAATTTAATCATGTAGGTCCATTAAAATTACACAATTAAGTCCTCAAATTTTTTTTTATTCAATCAAATCCTTTTTTTAGAACAATAATACTTTAGTTTAAATTTTTAGTGTTATGCATAATTATTACTTGTGCGATATTTAATTTTATAATTCTATCTAATATACAATTAATTTTAATTAATTACTAAATTATATTTTTTTGAAAAAAATTACTAAATTATAATTAATCACAAAAGGAAATAAAAAATCAATACTCTTGTAAATAGTCTCTTACAATAATAATAATAATTACTATAATTATAATAATTTACTATATGTAGTTAGTTACATCAAATTTAATAATGTTCATATACAATTTAATAATAAAAATTTATTATTTTTGTTCACATTAAAATATTTCCAAACTTTGCAATTTTCTAATTTTGCAAGTGGTGCTAGCTGTTGGGCTATGAATTTGATTTTCAAACTTCTTATTGTTTTGACTTTTGATACATGGCAAGTGGGACCAATTTTTCATTATTTTTTGAATTTTAAATTTTTATATTGTTAAAACTAATAAAGTGAAATATATTCTTGATATATTGAATCATTCATAAGTAATTACAATTAAGTAGTATAATTGAATGATTCTTATGACTATGTACTATATACACATTAAATATAACTAGCTATGTATTACAAAATTTATCATAACAAAATTATTATATGATAATTATTTTAATAGAAATATTATTATGCACTAAAATAATTTAGGAATCAAATATTTTGTAATTAATAATTACATATAATATTAAGGATTAACTCTAAATAATAAAAAAATATATGTACTAAATTGTGTACCAATATAGGACTTAAATGATTAATTTAGAAAATCAGGGACTAAATTGCAACCTATCATTAACGGGCAGCATGCCACGCCATCAAAGTGCTGCCCGAGGTATACGATTGACGCAAACTCACAAAGTTCGGGTACATAATTGACGAAAAAAATAGTCGAGGTATACAATTGACGAATTTGAACTACTAGGGATACCAAATATACCATTAACCCAAGAAAAGAAGAAGAAGAACTACTGGTCGCTACAATGTAATTAAGATCCATGCAACTACTGGTCTTCTGTAATGTTAATTTTGTGGTCTGGCTAGCTATAGAAGTGGTATCTAATAAGAGCGAGCCAATATATATAATCTTAGCATAACCTACCCAATGAACGAACCGTGTGTTTATATCTCCATATGTTGCCTTCCTCAATTTTCATTTTCTGGTCGTATCTTGTGTTCAATCAAGAAGAGGGATAAACACATTTATATAACTAAGTTGTTCATTTGTCTCATTTTTTATACATCCTTAATTTCAATTTTTGTTTCTTTTATGTACCTCGAGTAGTCTAGGAGATGATGTAGCCATTTGTCTGAATTTCATAAACACCGATTCGATCCCATTGGAGCCATGTAGAAAAAATTATGGGGCCTACCATTTTTTGTCAGATTTTTCATTTCTGAAATTAAGATTTTTTTTTCTCTAAATTAAATTCATATACCGACTATAGGTTGACCCGATTTTGTCTCAATTCGCCCAATTCACCGTAATTAAAAAACCCACCTATCATAATTAAGAAAACACTCCCGGTACAAGAAGAAACCAGCGACATTAGAGAAACTGAAGGACCACAAGCGTAAGAAAATTGATAGCTGCAAAGAAGAAAGAAACCTTCTTTCCGCTCTTGTAGAAATAATTATCAGTCACATATCCCTGAAAGAATAGTGTATAAACCGATGGAAACAACAAAGAAATGCTGCAAACAAAAAACTAGATAATGGGTTTGAACAGATTGAGAGTGAGGTTTCCTCTAATCCCCATGGCTTTGGTCGGTGCTTCGGTGTTGGTGTGCGAGAAGAGTTGATGAGAATGCAAGTCGGAAGATGAAGGAGCTAGTGTGTCAAGATGGGACATAATTGTGGTTGTGGATGGATTTTTCCCATATATATGGGTATACGTATACGTATCGGGCTATTATGGAATTAATTTGGGAGATTGATTACCAGGCATTTTAATTAAAAAACTCCTTGATCCTACGATTTGGCCTCGTCCGTTTATGGTTGGGGTTGGTACATTGGATTGGGTTGATAGAATGGATATGGGTATGTAGTCGGTCATTATCTATTATCTATTATATATATTAATAGCTGAATCCCTCACCAGGTTTTGACACATAGGATTTTTAGAGTCTTGCTTTTTTGCCATGTGTATGCTTTGAGGTCTTTACTTTTTGTCATGTGGAGGATTCTAGGTGTTGTTTGATTGGCCCTTATTTTCATTATAATTATCCCAATTAGAGTTAAGGAAAAACCTAATTATACACATCAGATTTTTTAGCAAGATTAGTACTGTCCTCAGATTTTTTTTTTTTAATGATACAGTCCTAATTATACTACACTTTTAGCAAGAAGAGTTGCTCATTCATTTTGTTCCGATTTTTTAAAGAAAAATTTTCATAATTATCCCAATCAGAGTATGGGTAAAAACCAACTCATTTTTTAGCAAGATTAGTACTCTCCACCATCAGTTTTTTTTTTCATGATACAGTCCTAATTAGATATATTATCAAACCAATATGGAATATACCCCTAATTTCTTTATTTTCTTTTTGTTTGAATAATGAACACATATGTTGCGTGGCTACAACAAAACCGATGGTATATGAAATACATGCATGTATACGACAAAATTATCTCTTTATCTTCATTATTATTTCTTTGCTATTAAAAAAAGAGTATCTCTGTATAATTGAGGAGCTAAAACATATAATCAAGAGAACCAGGTGGCGAAAGAGATGGGACTTACACCTAAATAAAATCATCACTTTGAAACCATCATTTTCAAAAGGTGGGTAAAATGAAGCAATACTACAAAGTAAGGTACGATCCGTATGAAAGTTATCAAACAGCGACTTAGCATCGATGGATAGCAATGACTCATTAGCCTTTGATGACTCCAGTTTTGGATTTGTACCGTTTAAAAGATACTGAGATTAGATTAAAAAGAAGTTATGTTTTACAGTTTCTTTTCAGTTTCTTTTCAATTCTACTTTGATTTTTAAGTATTTATGTCTGTGAAAATTTTAATTTCATTTTTATTTTTTCTATTTGTATTGTATTTGTTTTTTCCCCCTCATTTCTAATCTATTATTTTTCCCTTCCATTGCATTAGTTTTTTTTACCAGTATTTTATATTATTTTCCAGTTTTTTTTGACATTATGTTGGTTTTTTTTAATTTCCTTGAAATTAATATTTTTTCCTATTTTCTTTTACATTGCATTAGTTTTTTAAAATTATCCAGTATTCTATATTTTTTTCCATTTTTTTCGCATTGTGTTAATTTCTTCCAATTTCCTTGAATTAAATATTATTTTCCTGTGTTAGTTTTCTGTTTTTTAGTTTCTTTTTTTTTCTTTCTTTCAGTATGAATGTTAGTAAGTATTAATATTTTTAAGAATTTATATAAAAGAAAACATTTTTTTGTGTTACACTTTAATTGTATATTGTATAATATATTATTTTTTTCAGGAGAATGAATATTCATACATTGGATGAATTGACCCCTGACAAGGATTCATGGACAATTCAAGTTAGGGTTTCAAGGATGTGGGAGTCTTTAAATACCAAATTACAAAATCTTCTTATCAGTTTAGATTTGATTCTAATTGATTCAAAGGTATGCTTATTTGTTTTTATTATAAGCAAAGAAGACAATTTGTTATGGTAATAAACATACAACCTGACAACATACCAATTTGTAAGAAGACAAATCCCAATTGCAATATGCTATGCTATGACGATAAACAAAAGCCAAGGTCAGTCACTGAAAAGTGTTGGGTTATATCTTCCGAAACAAGTTTTCACACATGGTCAACTGTATGTTGTTGTTTCACGCGTAACAAGCACAGAAGGATTACGCATATTGGTGGATGATAATGAATGTACTGAAAAAAATATCATGAAAAATATTGTGTACCAAGAAATTTTTGGTTAAGATAGAAATAAGAGATTTCTCATTCAATTTCTCAATTATCTTATTATATAATGAAATTTTTTCTTCAAACACTATAAAACTAATTAATTTAAGAATACTTTCAAATATAGAAAATTTATACTAGCTTATTTTTAAAAATAAAAACATAATATTTGGACAAACAAAAAAAACAAAAAAGTATGAAAAAATTATAAAACACAAAATACTATTCAAAAATGAATGTTATATACATTAAAAAAAACTATAAAACATAGCCTAAAGTAATATTAGAGCAAAAACTAAATTTATATAAAACATTCATTTTAAAAGAACAAAAACCGAAATAAAAAACAAAATTTTTAAAAAATAGAAAACATAGGTTCAAAAAATTAAATTCTAAAAACAAATTTAATATGAAACAGCCTCCAAAAAAAAAAAAAAAAAAAAAAAAAAACTAAAAAAGGAAAACAAAAATCGGAAACCATTAATTTTAATAATATACAGCATCAAAAAATAATTAAACATGAAAAGAATTAATATGAAACATAAAAAATTTTCAAAAATATAATCTCATTAAAGAATATTTTTAACAAAAAATATTTAGAATGGGAAAAAATAGAACAACACAAAAATATATATATAGAAAGGAAAAGGTTCAATTATAAGAAATATGTTTATTAAAAAAAGAATTAAACTTGAAAAAAAATTCTAAAAAAAACAAAGAGGAAGGATGATGCATAAAAATAATTAATATATTAGTGGACAAAAAAACCTAAAAAAAAAAGAATCAACAAGAATAAAAAATTTTTAAAAAATAAAGTGTTTCTCAAAACTATAATATATTTATATTAAAAAAACAAAAAAATATTTTATAGCATAAATTAATATAGAAAATTAGTAGCAAAAAATTGTTACCCACTAAAAGTGAATACAAAAAATTATTCAGTTGTTCTGTTTGTGGAGAAAAATTTTGGAAATATTGGCTTAAAGAATGAATAATTTCTTTTTTAAGAAACGGGATACAAATTTAAAAAACAATATGTTTTAAAAAAAATGTATACTTATTAAAAATGTTATTGAAAAATATTTAAAATTTATACTAACCAAGTTTTTTCCTAAATAAGTTTTATGTGTATACTTTTAAAAAACTAACCATGTCCGTGTAATCCACGGGTAGTATTAGTTTTAAGAATTTTATTTCCTAGATTTCTATTCATTTTTTTTACATAATATTAGCACTTAATATTTTATATTTTATATTTTAGTATTAGATTTCTAAGTTCAAAATTTTAAAAAATATATCACTTAATATTTTATACGGCCAGTAGCGGCAATTGGAAAAAGAGGACCTCACTTAATATTTTATATGGCCATTAGTTTCAATTCCTTTTTTTCTTTCAGATTGGTTGAGCAGCAAGTTTAATGCGTATACTGTTAAAATAATTTTAAACCATACAATAATATAAAAAAATTAAAAATTTATAAAGAAAATATATTTTTTTAAAAAAATATTAACCAAGCCCGTGGAATCCACGGATAGTGAACTAGTATTCTTAAAATTACCATTCATTTTTAAAAGAACATTTGTCTCTCTCGCTCCCAAAACACTCTACCTAGCTATTCGCTCTACTTGGGTTTGTGACAAAGAAAATAGCTAGCGCAACACGAGACACAAGATGGAATTTTACTGCAAAAAGCAAAGTATATACTATATATACACGATGGAATCTTACTTTTACTGCAAAATTAGCAAAGTATATATAACACGAAGGAATTTTGCTTTTACTGTAAACTTAGCAAAGTATATATACTTCACTCCAAAGTAAAAGCGGCTACTTTTTCAGCCGAATATTTAATTAAAAAAAAGTTGTTTAAACTGGTTTTATTTTGAAAAAAAAAAAACCAGCTACTTTATCCAGCAATTTTATGAATGTTGGTACTTATAGAATGGGATGCATCGGCTATATTATATAAAGGAGGCTGAGCGAGGTTGGCAAGTTATTGCTTGCAGTGATCTGCCTTGCATGCCATCACCCAAGAGAAACAAGTAACAGGCGCCGCATGTCTGCTTGCACGTTGTGGTGTGGATGATATCCGAAGCAGCCTGCAGATTGCGCAAAGTGGCCGGGGCTCCAGCAACCAGCTCGTCAGATATGTGGCTGTGGATTCAACCATGCTAGTCCTGGTGCGCCGGTGGGGAAACTTAAGTAGCAGAGTATTGCAGGCGTTTACCCACCCACTATTGCTTCCATCTATGATCCGCCGGTGGGGCTGAACAAGACTTGGGTATAAACAAAGAGGCCGATGCATTTGAGATCACTGGCATTTTATTGTACGCGCTCCCCTCCTACATGAGCTGCCATGGGGTGGGCGGCGGTGGAGGGGGAGGAGAGAGTTTACTAAGAGAGCCAGAGTTTGTAGGTGAGGATCAGTGTTTGTGGGTTTTGGTGGGGCTTTGGTAAGGATGGTTACAAGAGGGTTTTTGGTGATTTTGGGAACCGGAGGAGCAGGGGTGATGGAGGCAGGGGAGGAAGAGGGTTCGAGTTTGATGGGTTTGGGGGGGCGGAGGGGAATGGAGTTGGTGGGTTCTGGTGGTGGCTGAGGCGGTGGCGGCGGCGGCGGCTTAAGGAAGCAAGAGATGGGAGCAATGGTGGAGGTCTGGGTGGTGGAGAAGGAGATGGCGGAGCTGGGAAAGCGGAGGGTGGTGGTGCAGACTGAGGAAATATCCATTATCCGTTTCTGGCAGTTGACGGCAAGCCCGAGTTATCTTTTAAATGCTGGGTAATATATATACGCATAATATGAATTTATATCTTAAAAGTTAAATTATAATTTAAAACTAACATGGGCATTTTTTTTCTGTTTCCAATACTAACATGGCATTCATATGCTAAATTATACTGCAAAATAGAATTTTTTTTGGACTTACTGCAAAATAGATTGAAGGGACCAAATCTAAATACTTTAAAAATTTATAACCATCCAAATTTTGCGAACTGGCGTGTTTGAGAGCCACCATTCTCCCAATTATGTAATACCGCGAGGGATCACAGTGTACCAATCATGGAAAACAAAGTTTAACCCTTTAACTTTTTAACTTGAAAGTTTGTCTGTTTTTGAATGTAGATTGTGATGCATTATCCAACATGGCATGGATAGCAGTTTTGATGTACAGGTGATGATGCCTGTTTTGATTAGAAACTATGGATTTGATTGGAGGCCGAAAAGTTTCTGGAACTAGCACTGAAAAATCAAAATCTCTTTCAGGGTTCATCTAGGTTCCTTCATTTTTTTCTTAAACGGCAAAGCAGGGCAAAGGGGGCAGAGTAGAGGGGAAGGGGCCGTTTGCATTTTATATTTGAAATTTGCAACTTGGTGTGTTACTGTTTTCCCCTATCCAAAACGATGGGTTTTTTATTAGTATTAAATTGTCACCTGTGCACAAGAAGTCATCACAATCATTGGCCCGCAATACAAATCGGGTCATGGTTAATTGGGTCCAATTGGTCGGACCGGTCCAAGTTTAATAACAATGACTTTGAATTGAACCCTCGTAGCGGAGGGACTTACCCCACTTCCCATGCCAATTTGGCTAGTTAGTCTAAATTGACTCTATTATGTAAATTTTTGAGGTTGAATTGAACTAAATTAAAACTTAAGGGCTGAATGAGTGAATGACCAATTGGGCAAAATTCAAGGGATGGAATTTGGGAAATTATAAGGCAAAGTATGGGTTACACTTACAGTGGCATAATGACGCAAACGCATACAGCACTCCTCATATCTTTTGCCTCCTAAAAACGTGCACAACCTTCTTTTACACACTTTTCACAGTTATATCAAATTTGAAAGTTCTTTTTTATTTCTTGACGTAACACAACGACATTGCTTGCAGCTTATATCTAGTCGTCATAGTTTGTGGATAGCTTATGTCCATTGTCGAAAAATTTTTGTTTTTCATTATGGCAGCTCAAATTGGGTTGGACTTGGAGGCGTAAAATTCTCTTGTGAGTAGTGATAGGCAAAATCAAAAGAACGAAAACTAAGGGCGTGGAAAAAATGTAACGCCGTAGTAACGTAATAAAAAAATTTATTACGTATTTGTGATCTCTTCCAGCTGAAAGAAAGAGAGTTAATTGAATATATTTTCCATATTTGTAATAAAAAAAAAACCTACTGGAAAAGGTGTAGAGAAATCTGGGTTGGAAAATTGAAAATGTTTTCCACACCCTTTCAAGATAACATATAATATATTTTAAATTAGGAAAAACAAAACAACAAAGATGATAACATAATAAATTATGAAAATAATCTATTTTAAATAAAACCTAGGTCATAAAACCAGTTCAAATACGGTACTCCCAAGGGTATGCCCCAGCATTCAACCCCGTACAATGATATACACTCTAAATGCATCTACTCCATCCTAGTTCTCATCGTGAATAACCTTAGCCCGAAAAAGAGATTCTACACCATCGCATTCATCTTTGGCATCGAAAGATATGAAAGAAGACACATTACCCGATACTAGACAATTAATTGCCACTGTAATGAGTCGTGCCTCTGACTTAATATGGATGTATACTAGGATAAAGGCGGCGCATTGTGTTTAATATCTAAAATTTTTTATTACATGATTTAGAACGACTTTATCTTAGTAAGAGTGTATTGATCAATTGTGTGAATGGATTGGCAACTGGCAATTGTAGGAAGAAAGATCAAGCACAAGCTCTTTTTTGTCATATGCCAAATGCTGATCGAACCGACAAGGTTTCGGGTATGATTAGAGTTTCAGGCAAAATTTGTGTGTTCAGTTGTAGAAAAATACTCCAAAGGGTTAGGTGTGTTAACTTAGTACTACTTACTTAGCGGGTCAGTGTACAGGTTTCAATATTTTCAAAATTCACGAACATGATCTTGAACACTTGTTGTCCATCCGTGGATCAAGTTAAGTGCATTAAGGAAACAACTATGAACCTACCGAATTCCGGGGTAATATGTAATTAATCCAACGTAGATGGAAATAATCAACAGACATAACTTCCATTAGCATACAATAATAACTAGAAGCTAAGTACACGTCTTCACCCCCGAAACCCTCACAGCTACTAAGAGCGAAAAAAGACACTTACTTCCATCGATCTAGCGCCTCTCTTCTCCTCCATTCCAACCAAAACCAACGTTTTCTTCTCTCTTCCAACCAAACCAACCAGAAACAGCTCATGGAAAGAATCATGGAAAAAGGTGAATCTAGTGGAGTAAAGGATAAAGTAAGTTCTCATTGTTCTCCTTTGTGCGTGTGTGTGTTTTCTTTCTTATTGCATGCAACTATATCTTCGTTTCCTTGCCTTTTTTGTTGTAGTAAAGTTTTGTCCCTTTTTTTTTCTAATATGTCTTTCCCCTTCATATGGATTTGACAAAACAAATAGACAATCCTTGATGGATGAGGGCTTTTCTAGGCAGGTATTTGGAGTTGTTCCTCTGACTTAATATGGATGTATGCCAGGGTAAAGTCGACGCCTTGTGTTCAATACCTAAAATTTTTGAATACATGATTTAAAACGACTTTATCTTGGTAGGAGTGTATTGATCAATTGTATGAATCGGTTGATTGCTGGCAATTTTAGGAAGAAACATGAAGCCCAAGCCCTTTTAGTCATATGCCAAATGCTTATCGAACCGATAAGGTTTCAGGCATGGTTAGAGTTTGTGGCCAATCTTAAGTTTGGACACCAAACAGATAGTCCTGCATGGTTCAGAGCTTTTCTAGCGGGGTTGGAGTCATCTTTCAGACTTATATGAATGTGTTTGTGAAGCGCCCCGACCCGTATTTACCGTAACACAGTAAACACGTGCCGAAACTATTCATAATGATAGAACAGACAGTACAACGTGCAAATATTATTATACAACAGCAACTTTCAATACAACTGTCACCCACACTCGGGGACCATTATTCAATCCAAACACAGTGCTCTCAACAGCAGCAGATAGTATCAGTAATATACATATCACAGGAAATCAGCAATTCAGCAATATAAGCAATAGAATAGCAGCGGAAGACTTATGCACATGCATCGGTGGTATGGATCCGGAGTCAGGTGGAGAAGAAGGCCAGCAGCCATCGAACGTCGTACCTGGACTACGGAAACAACTTATCCTACGGGATGAAACCCCGCAGGCGAGGGGTGAGTCCGAAGTGCTCACCGACCAAGGATAAACAATGATATGCAAGCAACCGTAATACTTAAAAGCAATCACAGATAAGCAACAACATATCAACAACTGAATCAAGGCCAAAAGAATGCTTAATTATTATTACCAATTTTATCTTCCGGGCCCCCGTCACTGGACAAGCTAGGGTCGTACCTGGTAATCAATTAATTCCGGATGCTAGGTCAACAACCAATCCTCATATCAAAACAACCGGATATTCGGCATATCCGAGCCACAGCGGATATTCGGCATATCCGAGCCACCGCGGATATTCGGCATATCCGAGCCACTGGGTATTCGGTATACCCCAACCTCAGGCGACGTCATGCCAACCAGATATTCGGCATATCTGAGCCTCTGCGGATATTCGGCATATCCGAGCCACTGGGTATTCGGTATACCCCAACCTCAGGCGACGTCATGCCAACCAGATATTCGGCATATCTGAGCCTCTGCGGATATTCGGCATATCCGAGCCACCGCGGATATTCGGCATATCCGAGCCACTGGGTATTCGGTATACCCCAACCACAGGCATGACGGGCCAATCAAACCAAAAACCGACCGTAGCATCCCCGAATTAATTTTCAAACCATCGGGTCGTACCACTACTTTCCACATGACAATTATAATAACATCTCAAATCAATCCCAATCTCAATTCCAATTTCTTTTTCACAATTTCCACAGTCAATAGTTCAACATCAATCTCAGCATAATATCCACATAGTCAACATCACAGTTCAAAGAAACAATAATATCCACAACAGTCAACCAGCAAACATTCAACAATTCAGCAGTTCAATCGAACAACAAAGCACACAAGGTATTACAGGCAACATAACAAGGGTTATCCATCCTCACCTTAGCCGATATCAACTATGAAATTGCTCAGCAAGTTCCAAGTCCGGTTCCTCAGCAAACTGTTCGTTATCAACTCCTATATCAATCAAATAATATGCACATATAAGATGGTATGCAAATGTTATTCTAATACTGTATACCGTAAATTAAATACTAACTCAGCTCGGTTACTCTCCCGGATTAATTCTCCATTATTATCATCATTCACCATTTATTTCAAGGTGTCAAAATACTATTCTATACTCATACCTATACCCGGGTACTATTCCGGTATTTACCACCTTGATAATACCCTTTCCAAAATTTATTCCCTAAGTATGTACTTTCCAAAATATTATTTCTACAAATTATTATTTTATTTTTTTTTCAGAATATATTTCCCATATTTTCTCCCAAAATATTATTTCCAAACTACAAACCTTTTCCACCTATTTTCCAAAATTATCTTCTCTTTAATTTTTATTTCCAGATTTTAATTTCCCCTTTTCTTTTTTTTATTCCTTATTTCGGACTGGGCCCCAGAACCCAAGCCCAGAGCCCAAATCCAATCCAACCTCTCTAACCCATATCACCCTAAGCCCAACACAAAGCCTTAAGCCCAAGCTCATGCAACCAAATCCAAAGCCCAACCCAACATCCAATTCAGCCCAACACCTCACAAACCTATCTCTCCAACCCGTCACCAACACGGGTCAACCGCGACCCGAACCCTCAAAACCGGGTCAGCTCACCTTCAATCTTGCAGGGCGGCGGCGCGAGCAACGGACGGAGACGGCAGAGGCGGGGGCGGCGTGAGGAGAGGGGACCGGCGTGGCGGCGTCGCAAGGGAGGACGGAGACGCGACCTGCTCGGGTCGCCGGTGCACGGCAGTGGAGGGGAAAAGCTGCAGCGAGGATGGCTGCGTCGACGGGCTCCTCGGGTCGGCGTCGGGGTGTGGACGGAACGGTGGCAGTGACTCGAGGTGGAGGAAGAGGAAGGAGAAGAGGCGGCTGGAGGTAGCTCGGCCGGCAGCGGGTGGCGGCAGTAGGGGAGGCGGCCGGCGGAAAAAGAAAGGAAAAGAAAAGAAGAAGAAGTGGGGGTGATGGTGACGTGGCGGGGTGTTAGTGTGTAGTTGTATTTTTTTTTTTTTCCTCTTTTCCTCTTCTTTCTTTCTAGTTCAGGCGAATTGCAGGAAGTGTTGGTGTTTTTTTTTTGATTAAGTTGGTTGCAGAAGAAAACTTGGTAGAGGGAGATGAAGGTGAAGGTTGTGTACTGAGTAATTGTGCATAAAGACAGGTGATGCACACGTTAAATAGACAGAGAAATAATTGGTTAATCACAGGCGTAATAGGAATTGGCGGCTGAATAATTGAACTTCAATTATGCAGTTACTATGCTGCATGTGAACTGTGGCCCACCTGGACCAGAAAATATCCGGTATACCCACTTATCTTATTTCTGGTCCGATAATTCGAGAATAAACCCGGCTTTTTCCGAAGATTCCCGGACCCGGAAAAATCCCAACTTGGTCCGTAAAATCCGCAGAAAATTCCCGAACGTGGGGCCATGCTCGGTTTCGGAATCCAATACTCAATTTACCATAATTTAATTACCCAAGATTAAAAATCAATGGTAAATTACTGTACATTAACTTAAACAGTCCCGGTAAAAATGAAATTTTTACCTGGGCTGTTACAGCCTACCCACCTTAAAAGAATTTCGTCCCCGAAATTCACTCCGAAGCTGTGAACAAATGCGGATACTGAGAACGCATATGCTCCTCAACTTCCCACGTGGACTCATTCGCAGAGTGCTTGCTCCACTTAACCTTTACCATCGGAATAACTCTGCTCCTCAACTGTCTGTCTTCTCGGGCAAGGATCTGCTCCGGCATTTCTGTATATGTCAGATCCTCTGCGACCTCAACATCCACTGTAGTAACCACATGGCTCGGATCTGATCTGTACCTCCTCAACATGGAAACATGGAACACGTCATGAATCCGTGACAACTCCTCTGGCAAGGATAATCTGTACGCCAGGGGTCCAATCCTTTCCACAATCTCATACGGTCCAATGTACCTGGGACTCAGCTTCCCTCTTTTCCCGAATCTGATTACACCCTTCCAAGGTGCAACTCGGAGGAAAACTCGTTCTCCCACTTGGTACTCCATCTCTCGACGATGCTTATCGGCATAGCTCTTCTGTCGGTCCTGTGCTGCTCTCATGCTCTGCTTAACTGTCTGAATCTTGTCAACAGTCTGCTTAACCAAATCTGGACCAACGATCAAACGGAGACCTTCTTCATCCCAGCAAACTGGACTTCGGCACTTCCTTCCGTAAAGAGCTTCAAACGGAGGCATGCCAATACTGGAATGATAACTGTTGTTATAGGCAAACTCCGCCAAAGGTAGGTACTGATCCCAACTCCCACTGAAGTTAAGAGCACAAGCCCTTAGCATATCTTCCAGTGTCTGAATAGTCCTCTCCGACTGTCCATCGGTCTGAGGATGGAATGCAGTACTAAAACTCAGCTTCGTTCCCAAAGCTGTTTGCAGACTCTTCCAGAACCGTGATGTGAATCTCGGATCTCTGTCTGAGACTATGGACTTAGGAATCCCATGTAGTCTCACAATCTCTGCAACATATTGCTTCGCCAACTTATCCAAAGTGTCTGTCTGTCGAATGGGAAGAAAATGGGCTGATTTTGTAAGTCGATCAACGATAACCCAGATGGCATCATGCTGTCTCCGGGTCAACGGTAATCCGACCACAAAATCCATGGTAATCATCTCCCACTTCCACTCTGGCACTGACAAAGATCTCATTTTCCCAGCTGGAGCCTGATGCTCAGCTTTCACTTGCTGGCAAGTGATACACTTAGCCACATACTCGGCTACATCCTTCTTCATGCGTGGCCACCAAAAATGACTCCTCAAATTCTGGTACATCTTGGTGCTTCCAGGGTGCATAGCATACGGCGTCATATGTCCTTCTTCTAGAATCTGACTACGCAGATCACCAACATTGGGTACACATAGACGCTTTCCTAGCATCAATGCACTATCCTCCGCTATGTGGAACTTATCTTCCTTTCCACTACGGACTGCTTCCTTCAGCTTGATCAGGTCGGGATCTCCATCTTGTAACTCCACTATCCAGCCTCTCAGGTTAGACTTGACTTCAATATGTGTCAACAAAGCTCCTGTCTCATCCACTGACAAATCAACTCCCATCTTCCTTAACTCGATGAGTGAGGACATCGAGTAGGTCGTGGAAGCATCTTCTGGCTGTCTCCGACTCAAGGCATCTGCTACAACATTAGCTTTTCCAGGGTGATACTCAATAGTGCAATCATAATCATTCAGTAACTCAACCCAACGTCTTTGTCGCAGGTTAAGCTCTTTCTGAGTCATGATGTACTTGAGACTCTTGTGATCCGTGAAAATCCGGCATCTCTCTCCAAACAGATAATGTCGCCAGATCTTCAAAGCAAGAATCACTGCGGCCATCTCCAAGTCATGTGTCGGATAGTTCTTCTCGTGTGGCCTCAACTGTCTCGAAGCATAGGCTATCACTCGGCCTTCTTGCATCAAAACAGCTCCCAAACCAAGACCTGAAGCATCGCAGAACAGCACGTACTCCACTCCTGGCTTAGGCACTGTCAATACTGGTGCTGTTGCCAGCTTCTTCTTCAGTTCATCAAAACTCTTCTGGCAGGCATTACTCCATACAAAGGCTTGGTCTTTCTTTAATAGCTTGGTCATGGGACTAGCTATCAAAGAGAAACCCTCGATGAATCTCCGGTAATATCCTGCAAGGCCAAGAAAACTCCTGACTTCTGGTACCGTCTTGGGCGGCTCCCACTCCAGAACGGCTTTTACTTTAGCAGGATCAACCTTAATCCCATCCCCGGATACAACATGTCCAAGGAATGCAACTTCTTCAAGCCAGAACTCACATTTGCTGAACTTAGCATACAACTCCTTCTCTCGCAACCTCTGAAGCACTACCCTCAGGTGCTCTTCATGTTCTTCCCGGTTCTTGGAGTAGATCAAGATGTCATCGATGAAAACCACCACAAACTTATCCAAGAACTCGTTCAAGACCAAGTGCATCAAACACATGAAAACTGCTGGTGCATTGGTCAAGCCAAAAGGAACCACTGTGAACTCAAAGTGACCATACCGAGTGCGGAAAGCTGTCTTCGGTATGTCCTTCTCTGCAATCTTGACCTGATGGTAACCAGATCGAAGATCAATCTTAGAAAATACAGTAGCTCCCTGTAACTGATCAAAAAGATCATCAATCCTGGGAAGCGGATACTTATTCTTCACTGTCACCTTGTTCAGTTGTCGGTAGTCCACACACATGCGCAAACTACCATCCTTCTTCTTCACAAAGAGGACTGGTGATCCCCAAGGTGAAATACTAGGTCTGATGAAACCTTTCTCTAACAGTTCATTCAACTGTTTCTTCAACTCCTGGAGTTCTGTTGGTGCCATTCGATATGGTGCCATCGAGATAGGTGTCACTCCTGGCATCAAATCGATGGTGTACTCCACTTCTCTGTCAGGTGGCAATCCTGGCAAATCTTCTGGGGACACATCTGGAAACTCCTTCACAACCATGATGTCTCCCAAAATCGGAGTCTGAACTTCTTCACCCTTGGCATGGGTCAATAAATCATCTGGACTTAATGGCTGTATCCCAACATCCTGATTAGCAGAGATACTACATGTAGTAGCAACTCTCCTAATACCTGTCAGCAAAATCTTATGTCCACCTTCGGAAGTCAACAACACTTCCTTGGTTCGACAGTTCACCAGGGCATTATATCTCGACAACCAATCCATTCCTAGGATGATATCGAAACCTCCCATGTTCATCACGATCAACCGTGCAAGAAAAATCTCGCCATCATATGAAAGCGAAACATCTCTGCACGTATGGGTTAATCTGACTACTATACCCGCAGGTAACCTAACTCTCATTGGATAAGCTAAACTTTCACCCGTACAGTTATGTAGTATTGCAAAACTTTGCGCAATAAATGAATGCGTAGCGCCAGGGTCTATCAATGTATAAGCAGTACTACCAAAGACTGTAAAAGTACCTGCTATAACCTCGGCATTATAGGTGACTTTCAGCATGCTGATTCTCTCCAACCGGATCCATTCGTCTTACCCTATATGAGAATGTATATGCATGCATATTATACTAACTCATGACAGACTATGCACAAATAATCACAGCAACACCCAAGGACCTACTGCCCGCTCCGCTACCAAACTGAAGCGCCCCGACCCGTATTTACCGTAACACAGTAAACACGTGCCGAAACTATTCATAATGATAGAACAGACAGTACAACGTGCAAATATTATTATACAACAGCAACTTTCAATACAACTGTCACCCACACTCGGGGACCATTATTCAATCCAAACACAGTGCTCTCAACAGCAGCAGATAGTATCAGTAATATACATATCACAG
>JAKUCV010002657.1:0-10463 GCA_028386065.3 Turnera subulata | reverse complement strand
CCTGAAAGTTCAAGTCACATGAACTTCAGCTCTCTTGCTTGAAGATACCTCACTTCAAGACTTCTCACACAAGAAGATATACCCCTCTTCTTATGAATCTAACCAAGGGAACTAACCTCCCTCAAGGTGTATAACAACACAATAATCACTCAAACAAGAGGTCTCTCTCAAAGAGCAGATGTGAGTGTACAAATGAAGCTCTAAAAGGCAACTCTCAAATCCTCAATAGGATATTGGCTCAACAAAGATTGATTTGAATGTATAAGATGAATGCATGTAAGTAGAGAGTTGATTAGCTCTAAAAAATAGCCAAAAATGCTCAATTTGTAGCTCTGAAAAGTTATAGAGCCGTTTGAAATCCGCCCAAAAATAATCTTAAACAAAACATAGTGGGTGCTGAAAAGTTGTCTGCTATAGTGGCAAAACATCGATGTTTTGCCTCCAAACATCGATGTTTTAGCCAACAAATTTAAATTATTGTTCCAACGGCTAGTAGAACATCGATGTTTATATGAGCAACATCGATGTTTTCATGCACAACATCGATGTTCTCAAATACAACATCAATGTTTTTGAGCTTCGCAAAAATATGATGAAAAGGGTTTATGCAAGAACATCGATGTTGGAAAATGAAACATCGATGTTTTTTTGGCTTCGGGAAAATTCATTTTGAAATCAATTATCAGAACATCGATGTTTCCAATAGAACATCGATGTTGTTCCGCTTCTGCCAAATTTTGGAAAACCTTGAAGAAATCACAACATCGATGTTTTAATGACAACATCGATGTTTTGACCAACGGTCACAAGAACATCGATGTTTGGGATGTCAACATCGATGTTTTGAGCCTACTGCCGACTTTTGGAAAAATGCTTGAAATTAAGAACATCGATGTTTATATCATAACATCGATGTTATTTTGGCTCGGCAAAAATCCTTTTAAAGTGACTGGAAAGAAACATCGATGTTTCAAATGGGAACATCGATGTTATGCCTCATTTTAAAAACAACGGTCACTAGAACATCGATGTTTGGGATGCCAACATCGATGTTCTTTGCCTACTGCCTATTTTGAAGAATTGTGCAAAGGCAGGAACATCAATGTTTAAATTCACAATTATGCTTGGAAGTATGTTATGTTATGCATGAGCAAAATTCATCTTATTTTGAGCCAATGTCCTAGAAGAGTTGAGTGTTATACCTTGTACAATTTATGGATCTAACTCTTCTTTCTTCGCTCTTCAATTCTTGTGCTCATTTATTTTGATCCTTTGCTCTTGAATGGTTTCTTGTGCTTGAGGATTGGTTTGACTTCATTTCTTTTTGCTTCTTCTTTGTCATGATCTTGAATTGGTTTGTCAATTATCAAAACCTGTAATGAATGAACCATGAAGACATAGGTTCTAACAATTTCCCCCTTTTTGATAATGACAAACAATTAGAAGTATATGCCAATATTAGAGGTATATGTTAACACGATAATTCCCCCTATATGTTTCAATTTATGATTCCATATACTTCTTCTTATCTTCCCCCTTTTGGCATTAGCAAAAAGAAATGATGATGCATTTATTTATTCTTCCCCCTTAAGATATGATTTATAATTCCCGCTAAGTTCATGCATATGGCAAAGTAGTTTATGAAAAACAAAGCATAAGGGATAACGAGGATAAGGGTTTAGAAAGATGGTGCCTATTTTGCTTCAATCTGAAATGATCAAACATCAATGTGTATGATAACAACATTGATGTTGTTGGTTCCACCAGATTTTTGTTCCCCCTGTCTTTTGGCCTTAGTGAGGGGTACCTGCCAAACATAGTTAGACGAGCCTAGGGTGCTCAAGTTAGCGAAGATAATACACTTGTTTTAGTAAAATGAAACATGTGTAACAATTTTAAGATATAGTGAGGAAGCCTCTCTGCCACCAAGAAACATTTTCTCCTTGTCGTAAATGCACCGGGCTCGTGAAAATGTCTTATCAGTTAGACTTTGGTTGCCTCTGATGCCCGACTAATCTGACAGTAAATCCCCGTGATGAATCAATAATTAATTCGATGCCAAGATTTTCAAAAAGCAGAGGCTTGATTATCGAAAAAAATTGGTGGTTAGTAATAAATGATTTGGCAAAGTTAGCCTGTAATAAGTGCATGAATAAAGGCATCAAAGGAAGGAGCCAGAGTTCACAAATAATGCATGATCGTTATGACTTGAAAGCGTATAAACAATTGCATCCCGTATTTAATTAAAGGTAAGACGGGTATTGGTGTGAGCTGTGGCAATAATTTCAAAGAGAGTAATCTTTGAAGGGACACAACCAGTTGGCACCTAAGTGTGGATTAGTCAGCCTTTTGTAGTTTTCCGGCAATAGGTGCGGTTCAGGCTATGAAACAGTGATAAACAAATTTGCTATAAAAGGCAAGGCATTGATTAGTCAATAATCAGAAGAGTAGAAGTAAAGAAAGAAAACATTTCCGACTAAAGAGAGAAAATACAAAACCTCAATACCAAGAATGCCTGCCCCATCCTCCGTATTCTTTGTAGAGGGAGCCTCCTTAGGAAGGAGAAACCGATTGGCTTATAGCTTAATAAATGAGCATGAGGAGGCACTGCCAGAGGGACTTGGACGGATTCCTCGATTGGTCTTCGTAACTGAAGTCTATTCGACCCGGTTCTTTGTCACTCCTATGGAGGAGACCATCTACTTGGAGGATCAAAATTCCCTTCGAACATCCTACTATGGCACAGCTAATTCAACTATGTTCTTCATTTCTGACAGGTTTCAGGAGTTGCTGTTGGAGCCGTCTTATCAAGCTCTGAACGAGGGCAGTTACTACCAAATTTCAATGACAGCTCGGAGCGTTCCTCGAGTAGGGGTCATTCCGCCGACTTGGCCAAAGGTTCGTCTTCTGGTATGGAACTGCAGAGGGATCACAAGACGCTCCCAAGACTTTGTCCGGACCCTGCGAGACTTGAAGAACCAGTATAAACCAAATATGGTTCTTCTAACAGAGACTTGCTGGCAGGCTGGAGTAAACCACGAAGTTATTCTTCTATGTTTTCCATCAGCGCACCGGTTCGAGCTTTCGGGTCAGAACAATTCTGGTGGAATGTGGTTCGCATGGAATGATAGCGTTAGGGTTAACATAGTTAACACTCCTACCAATTTTACTGTCACAGCTGTTCCAAATCGTTAGAAGCAAATAATAATTGTAATGAATATGTATGATGTAATTCTGCGTTTCTTTGAGATTGTAAAATATGTGATGTAATCGAATGTGTGTATGTTTTAAAATTCAGCAGTTGTACTCAATCTTTATAATCAATAAAAGTACTTTATGCTTTCAGCATGTGTATGACATAAATTTCTTTCATGTGAATGTTCATCAAACAAGCTAGTGTTTCTCAATTCGATCAATTTTGCACTAACTACATGCTTTGCTTAAATTGAAAGAAATTTGAATATTCTTCCTGAAACACTTAGTCATGAATATGCTACCTAAATTTCTTAACTTAAATGAGAAAGTTAACTTATTTCTAAACTGTGAGAATGCATCAAAGAGCAGAACATCGATGTTCAAGAGTGCAACATCGATGTTGTTGACCACTGCATAAAATTTTGAATAGCTTGGAATGAATAACATCGATGTGTAGAGCATGAACATCGATGTTTAATGACTACTGGAAAAATAGAGTTCTTACCGAACATCGATGTTTGATACAAAACATCGATGTGTATGCTTGATTTATGGCTTGGTAGTTCTCATGGGAACACCGATGTTTTCTAGAAAACATCGATGTTTTTCAGCTACTGGTTGAAAAACACAAATGAGCTGGAAATCATGGAACATCGATGTTGCCAAAATGAACATCGATGTTATCATCTTTTGATCCTTGCATTTCAGCCCAAATTGAGCAAGTGTGGCCACATTCAAGAATTTGGATGCTTCTTTGGTTATTTGCTTGGAGCATCCGCTATCAAGGTACCAAAGTACACTTGATGCCTTCAAGCATACCTGCAAAAACAAATCAAAGGGATTTTGGTACCCAAATCTTTTTGGGTCCTTGATGGTTAGAGACATGCCGATGATAGACCTTATCTTGTGCCCAATGCCTATGCCTAGCAAAACATACCGGGGCAATATGTCCTATCCTATTACAATAGTGGCAAATAACATTTGGATTGTGCATTCTTCTAGGTTGGTTATAGGTACCATATTGCCTATGTTCATGCAATCTATCATACTTGTCTTCCCTAGGTATAATCTTGTTTTCCCTAAATTGAGTCACATGTTTCCTAGGTTTAGTAAAATGAGAACTTTCATTTTTAGTGCTGTGTACATGTGGTCTTGCAACCTTAGCATTTGATCTAACATTGTAGGCATATAATTTAGCATAGTGAGCTCTTCCACTACTTGCATTTGGTTTGGCATTTTGAGCATATGACCTTCTATGATGAATATGTGCTCTTGTGTTATGAACATGTGATCTAGTATGACGTGCATGTGGTTTAGCATGTTCATGTGATGAAGTATGATGAGTAGAAGATGAAGCAACATGTTTATGTGTCTTAGCTTTAAGCACAGCAGGTTTGACATCATTTAACACATTTGATGCACCTAATCCTTCTTTTTGTGTTGGACTCATTTGTTGTCCTAGAAGAAGATTAAGACCATCTCTACCATTTGTGAACTTTTCTAATGTATTCTTCAAATCATCAATTTGAGACCTAAGAGATTCATTCTCCTTTCCCAATACAACACAAGCACATACATTTGAGGATATCTTCTCATTAAGTTCATTGTATGATATATTGAGAGCATGCTTTTCTTCTTCAAGCTCATTAATTTTACTAGATAACTCATACTTATCATTTACTAATTTCTCATTATCATTTTCTAAGGTTGTAATTTGTTTCTTTAAATTTTTATTGACCTTAGAGACTAAAATGAATTTACTATATACTTCATTAAATGCATTTTATAGTTCTTCAAATGTATAGTCATCACTCGAATAGGAAGTACTTACCTCTTCCGGAGATTCTTCCTTTGCCATGCAACAAAGGTTGATAGTCTCATCTTGCTTGCTGTTGGTTTCTTCATAGAAGATTTCCAACATGTTCCACATCTCCTTGGCTGTTGCGCAGTGCGAGATTATCTGATAGTCATCCGGATTGACCGCACTCTGAAGCATGTTTATCGCCTTGGAGTTGTTTTCGATTCTTTGGTTGTCATCTACGTTGTGCTCCATCTTTGATGGGATTTGAATGCCATTCTTTATCATCAGCCAAGCTGCGAAATTATTGGCTTGGATGAAAATTCTCATCCTTTCCTTCCAATATGCGTAATTTGTCCCGTCAAAGAACGGTGCACGGGTAGTGGATTGTCCTTCAGTGATTCCTGCATACAAAGCATTTGAACAAGCCATGGAAATTTACCTCTCAAACTGTTAAGTCTTTCAGAGAGTTAGGCTCCGCTACCAATTGTTAGAACAATAGCCCTTCGCTAGAGGGGGGGTGAATAGCGATAATCGAATAAAAACGAAATAAGCAGGAATTAAATGCGGAATTAAAAGAATGAAGGACACAAGAAATTTATCCTGGTTCACACACACTCTACTAGTGTGGCTAATCCAGCCCTTCAAGTCTCACTTGAAGATTTCACTATCTACGTTAAGCTTACGGGTGCTTAACAAACCGTTACAACCTAGGAATTCTAGTCACAAGAATCCTAAACCCTGAAAGTTCAAGTCACATGAACTTCAGCTCTCTTGCTTGAAGATACCTCACTTCAAGACTTCTCACACAAGAAGATATACCCCTCTTCTTATGAATCTAACCAAGGGAACTAACCTCCCTCAAGGTGTATAACAACACAATAATCACTCAAACAAGAGGTCTCTCTCAAAGAGCAGATGTGAGTGTACAAATGAAGCTCTAAAAGGCAACTCTCAAATCCTCAATAGGATATTGGCTCAACAAAGATTGATTTGAATGTATAAGATGAATGCATGTAAGTAGAGAGTTGATTAGCTCTAAAAAATAGCCAAAAATGCTCAATTTGTAGCTCTGAAAAGTTATAGAGCCGTTTGAAATCCGCCCAAAAATAATCTTAAACAAAACATAGTGGGTGCTGAAAAGTTATCTGCTATAGTGGCAAAACATCGATGTTTTGCCTCCAAACATCGATGTTTTAGCCAACAATTTTAAATTATTGTTCCAACGGCTAGTAGAACATCGATGTTTATATGAGCAACATCGATGTTCTCAAATACAACATCAATGTTTTTGAGCTTCGCAAAAATATGATGAAAAGGGTTTATGCAAGAACATCGATGTTTGAAAATGAAACATCGATGTTTTTTTGGCTTCGGGAAAATTCATTTTGAAATCAATTATCAGAACATCGATGTTTCCAATAGAACATCGATGTTGTTCCGCTTCTGCCAAATTTTGGAAAACCTTGAAGAAATCACAACATCGATGTTTTAATGACAACATCGATGTTTTGACCAACGGTCACAAGAACATCGATGTTTGGGATGCCAACATCGATGTTTTGAGCCTACTGCCGACTTTTGGAAAAATGCTTGAAATTAAGAACATCGATGTTTATATCATAACATCGATGTTATTTTGGCTCGGCAAAAATCCTTTTAAATTGACTGGAAAGAAACATCGATGTTTCAAATGGGAACATCGATGTTATGCCTCATTTTAAAAACAACGGTCACTAGAACATCGATGTTTGGGATGCCAACATCGATGTTCTTTGCCTACTGCCTATTTTGAAGAATTGTACAAAGGCAGGAACATCAATGTTTAAATTCACAATTATGCTTGGAAGTATGTTATGTTATGCATGAGCAAAATTCATCTTATTTTGAGCCAATGTCCTAGAAGAGTTGAGTGTTATACCTTGTACAATTTATGGATCTAACTCTTCTTTCTTGGCTCTTCAATTCTTGTGCTCATTCATTTTGATCCTTTGCTCTTGAATAGTTTCTTGTGCTTGAGGATTGGTTTGACTTCATTTCTTTTTGCTTCTTCTTTGTCATGATCTTGAATTGGTTTGTCAATTATCAAAACCTGTAATGAATGAACCATGAAGACATAGGTTCTAACAGTTCAATCATATCGAACGCCCCCATGTTCTCGTGTTGCTTCTGAAGCTCAGATTCCATGTTAACAAGCATGAGGCATCCTATATCCAATGCATCATCTAGATGCTTCTTGTAAGCATCCCTTTCTGCCCTTGGTGCACTAGGCGCCGGTTCACTCGGAACAGGCCCTTCGAGGACATACAATTTCTTTTCTTGTTTGAGGACAATCCTCAAGTTACGATACCATTTCAGGAAGTTATTCCCGTTTAACTTTTCCTTCTCAAGGACCGATCGCAGTGACAATGTGCTAGTGTTTTGTGCCATGGAAACTCTACAACAATGATCAACTCACACAAAAAAGAGTCATGCATACAAATACATTTAACAAGGAATTCTATTAAATGTGCTCCTACTACATAAATCAAGACAATTATATAAGTAGGCCAAGATCCATATTTCACTACAACATATGTCAGCTTTGGCTGATCGCTTATATCAATAGTTATTTAGGTAGACAACTCTTGCCAATTACTTCTCATGTAACTCTTGGATAGTTGAGTGAACAACACTTTGTTCTAGTCTATCTCATAGACTTAGCTCAACTCCTTGCCTCTAAGTCCTTAATCCTATTAAGATGACCTAGTCAAGTTCAACACCACAATAAGCAGTTCTGATATTACAATTATCGCGTCGCACCTTGCTAAGATAAACAAAGGCACCTTGCTTTGGCAAAACCTACCATTTGTTGATCGAAGCAATGATGGGTGCTTACAATGGAAGGAAACTAAGAACTTAATATTTTCATCAACATATAATTCCTACACATCACATGCTTGTTCTTGATAAATCATACATTGATGTCATGTAAGTTTGAAAAACGAAATACATGATAACATCGATGTTACCATTTGGAACATCGATGTTGTGACAATCAAATTGTCCCAACTCTTTGGCAGTAGCTCAATAACATTGATGTTGGACATTACAACATCGATGTTGTGAGAACTCGAGCTCCAAAAAATTTTGGCAGTAGCTCCATAACATCGATGTTGCACATTTCAACATCGATGTTGTGTGTAACTTGAACTCCAAACCTTTTGGCAGTAGCTCAATAACATCGATGTTGAACTTTCAACATCGATGTTGATGAGTTTTTGAAAAATTCAAGTTTTGGCAGTAGCATTTTAACATCGATGTTTAACATTTAAACATTGATGTTTGGGTTCTGGAACTCAAGAACATCGATGTTGGACATTACAACATCGATGTTGTTGGAGCTCTGGAACTCAAACCAATTTGGCCGAGCTCAAATAACATCGATGTTCAACACTTAAACATCGATGTTTTGAGAGTTCTGCCAATGCCTCTTCATGTCAACATCGATGTTGATAACTCAACATCGATGTTATTTTGATTCGGCCAAAACCAGCCTACTTAGAACATCGATGTTGTCCACACAACATCGATGTTAATTCGGCTCGGCAAAGGCTAATCAACACATGAACATCGATGTTAGTCCTACCAACATCGATGTTCTGGGCCTGCGGAACTTGAACTACAATCGTTCAAAACAAAAATCGACACTCGGTTTTTCCTAGTCGAACTCTTTCGACTTACTGCCAAGAACTCTTTGATTGATATCACATACCAATCAAGTTCTCTTTGTCAAAACTCTTTTGACAAACACCAACATCAATACATATATCACATATACATAATTGAAAACAACATATCACATATGTCTAGCATGTTCAAGCTATATCTCATATAACATATGAACACACAAAAATTCGGTTTAGGACTTCACAAGAAGCTCTGCTACCACTGTAATTATCCGGTTCATGCAATTGACAATCAAAAGCACAAAAATACAACATGTATGCGCAACGGAAATACCGGATACACATGGAGGATCCATGTGAATGGAGCTAAACCGAATAACAATTTTTCATACCTGTAACGGTTGAGGTCTTTCACCCAACTGTAGAGCCGAATCAGCTAGAGCCAGACAAAAGCCTCGCCCCTCTACGGTATCTATACGAACCGCTGTAACCGGTTGAAGAATGTCTCACGACTTCAACCCGAGCTCTCCCGAACTGGTGTGCTAGCAACAGGTTTCCGGGAGCTTTTGTGTGTGGTGTTTTTCTCTCAATTTTCAGACCACTCAAGAACTCTTCTCAAGCTCTGAAAATTCTCTCAAGAACAAGTGTGTGTGAGGAAGATGATAAGCAATAGTGATCTGATCACTCAACCCTCAAGGGCATAATGCATTAGTGGAGTTAATAGCCAACATGGTGGTCCACTAAGCAACATGATTATGTCTCCACATAATCATGTTTCCCACTAAGCATTATCAACACAACTCAGAAACGGTCCAACCGCGGTCCAACCACACCTTGGTTCAACCATGGTCCAACCACGATTCAATCACCTGCTCGAATCAACGGCTGTATGTGTGTGACCCTGTAGGCACTTGTACGTTCGGCAATAATCGTAAAATCTCATTTTACAATTATAAGCAAAGAGCGGCGTCTAGCAACACATCATTGCCACCCGAACGACAAGATCAATACTGATTCCACGTGCCTCGGAACATGTCATCGTCCCATCGTCCCATTATCAAGATTAAACACGAGACATGGAATATGTCAATCTCGTATATGTTTAATCTCGGTTTCTTGATCCTCGAGTTAGCCGGTAAAACGGATACCAATGATATCATATATCATTATCCGAGCATGGCCATGCATTTACGGTTCAACTCTATCAAGAAACACTCCGATAATATACCCGTTATATGGGTTGGACGAATCCCCTCTAGATCATACAAAACCCACTACACACTCATCATATACCCAGTGATTACCCTTACGTCTATCCAGTTACGGATGACCAGGAATAATATCAAAGCATATGACTCACATGTTGGGAACCTTGATGATCACAGGTCTAAGGACAATACATTATAAGAACCGCTATCGACAAAACATATAACGTTCCATGTAGCGTTCTTATGTGGGTCGGTTCAGTCCACAAGTTCTCCAACTTGTACCCGTATGTTTAATTCATATCACATATAAACTCTCAACATACGCTAGTCTTAACTTATTATTACAACCCTTCCATAATAATAATCGACTAGGGACAATTTAAGAATGTGAAATATGTTAGTAATATGCCCAAAAAGCCAATCTATGGATGATTGTATTCATGTATACATATTTGAGGTTATGCCTATATATATGATTATGAGATAATCGCTTGCACATATATATAACCCTAGTGTATATGTATTTGATATGTATATTCTTAAAAGTCCCTAGTCGTTTATTATTATGGTTGGGTTGTAATAATAAAATAAGAC
>JAKUCV010002656.1:0-12239 GCA_028386065.3 Turnera subulata | reverse complement strand
ACAAAATTAGGGTTCTTAGGTTGTGGTTAGTGGGTTATTTTCTAGTGATTAATATCCTAGTGATCTAACTCCCGACCAACAAGTATGCTGATGATCCAGAGGAATCAACCGATCCAGACTCCGGTTTCAACGGGCTCCAATTCAACAGAAAAAGATAAGTCTTCTTCTTCTGTTAATTTAATCTTCCGCTGTGCAATATATTTATGTGTTGAACCTGCTTAAATTCCCAACATCTTTCTTTCATATTTTCCCTGCATTTCCAGTACATTTTAAGAAAAAAAGCTCTTAAAAGTTAAAAGGGTGCATTTGCTCTGTCACAGGACCTTGGTTTCACCCTATAATATCTTTTACAAGCTGATTCTCGAAATTCGTGGGAACTTAAAAGAAATGGCTTTTGCATTCTTGAGTAATGCTAGTGACAGCACAGTGGCTCACCTTAAGATGCCAAGTAGTTGTTTTTTTCATTAAAGTGGTTATTTATTTTGTAAATTTAGAAGAACGAAACAGAGTAGGTAATAAATACAATAAGAAACCTGTCGTCACATGAATGCATGTCATTCATGTCAAGTTCCATATCATGCTTGAAACATAAGCTTCGCTCTAGATCTTCTGAAAATTCCCTGTTGTGTTCTGGCTTAGATATTTTACCGAAATAAGGATTTGAGTTTCAATTGCAACAGATAGAGCTAATTCAGCGGCCAGTCATAATTTCAAGATCATCGTCCGCCAAAACATATAAATGTTTAGTTCATAGGCATTGCCATCATTCAAACCAATGCTCGATTTGCGGCAGTTTCGCTTGCCATTGGCACACATCGAATTTCCTTTCTTGGATTACGAACATTTTTTAAGAGAATGCTTCCCATTTTTTTGGTTTAAAAACTTAATTCATGATAAAGGTATTCTTCATGCATTAGGTCTATCATCATATCATTTTTGTGACGGGATTTGGGGTTTTTGGTACCGGAGTTTTAAGTTCATACCAATCTTGCACTCAAATGGTTTTTTTACCAATTATATGCCCCCGGACAGGGATGCTACGTATCCCCCGTGAGGGCGCCTGCCCCGTGAGTGGATTATAGGCTATTGTGTCACGGGCCGGGAGTTTTGGAATGCAAACTCCGCCACCAATTGTCACGAGACTACGAGTCCCCAAAAATAGCCCGTGTGGCACTTAGGCAGGAACCCCAATCTCAAGTCTAAGTCAGCCTAAATCCCGCTACCACGCTAGCAAGAGAACACTCGGAAAAGTATTGGAGGAAAGCAAAGTGTATATTAATACCAAAGTGTTTGTACAAGTGTGAGCCCCGTGCTCTTTACACTTGAATACCCAAAGTTCCCATCTACTCACCTTGCCTTAGGCTCTCGTCGCCTTTGGCTTGGCTTCCATTGCCTTACTCCAAATGAGGGGACTCTTCCCCTATTTATAGGCCATCCACCTCCTCAATGGATGGCTTGGATCGCGCCTCTAGAAGGTTCAACGATCCAATGGCTACCATTACACCTTCTAGATATTTCCCCTGAAATATCTAGCCATCCTTATCCTAGCTTGTCCTAGAATGTTCTAGACTCCCCTAGACACTCTAGAACCTTCCCCAAGTTTCCATAATATTCCGCAAAGTTCCAGGAGGTTCTAGATCCTTCAAGAACTTCCAGGACCTTCTTTGCCCTTCTAGAATTCTCTAGAGTCTTCCCCAAGCTTCTAGAAAATTCCACCCTCTTCTAGAACTTTCTAGAACTCCCTAGGGTGCACCACCACCATCTAGAGAATTCCGCATCCTTCTGGAGAACTCCGCATGCTTCAAGTATATCCCGGGCCTCTCAAGAATTCTCCCGCACAATTCTTGGACCCGTCTCTCGAGCGGCGTGACATATTGTCTCCCATTTGATACTGCTCTAAACTAGCACTTCTACTTCTTTTTTCATTTTGAGGTAGGTATATCACTCTTTTTAAGTCCTCGATAGATTCTTTTAATTCATTGCTACTACTGTCATCATTATGATGATGCAATTTTCTATAAACGAAAGATAACTTCACAACAAAGCAACCAATCTTGCACATCAAAGACTACTGAAGGAAAAAGAAAAAAGAAGAGTTTGAAAGAAGCTAGGCTGGGCTCATGAAGAGACAACAAACTCTTTGCCTATACTCCCATGAGCTCATTTTGATCCTATATGTAAACCAAGTACGGCTTTTAACACCCATTTGTCTAATCCTATTTTTCTATATATATATACCAGACACCGTCTAATCGTCTTATATAATTTCTATTTTCTGGCATTTTCTAGGATCATTCTAGCTCAGTTCGAAACAGAAAAAATAAGATCAATCCAGTCAAAGCGAGCCCATTAGTACTTGGATACTCAATACATGTTGAACAAAAAGCAACGGATACTGAGATGTGCAGCCTACAGCTTCAAATGTGATCGCCACTGAACTTTGTGCAAGTGCCTAAATATGGGGTAATGGCCTTACACATGCACTTCCCACTGGGCTTCAACCCAACAAATAGAGCCTCCAAACTGCATGATTACCTTGTTATTACCGCTCCAGACATCAGATTCATACAAAGACCCATGGAGAACCTAAAACTCGGAACACTAGTATTTATGGTCTACTTTTCAATTTCAATAAAAAAATTTTTGGGGGAAAAAAGTAAGGAAAAGGTTTGATAGCACATCAAGATCACAACAAGGTGCTGTTTCTGTAAAATTTTTGCTGCTATATGAATATGAATTAAAAGAAGAAAAAGAAAGGTGAAGACTAATATGGCACAAACAGTAAAGTGCATTATACATATCTTTTACTCTCCTAGCCATTTCAATCTCCAAAAGCTACCAAACCAGGACCTGCAAAGAAGATAACAATCAGGATGAATCCAGATCTTGGCCCTCTTAGCACCGAATGCATCTCAACAAATCTGTGTGCTGATGGATACTAGTTGGAGCAATCAAATCCATGGCAAACTGACAGCCAGATTATCAGAACCAGAAGCAGTAAGATTCCGAGTACAACCAACTTTATCTTCATGTTCTGATACCACATTTTCCGCCGCACTTGTGTCCCTTGTTTGCGGTATTGTTGAGCCTGAGTTTGGAGCACTCACAGCAGTCAAGTACTTGGCATGCATTGGTATGGACAACAGAAGAATCTACCCGGTAAATTTACCTGATCACGCAGATTCTCAGTCTTGTCAGCAAGAGTTGTTAGGGCCTCACCTCTATCAAGAGCCTGAAAGATGCAGAGTATGAAATAAGGATGAATTGCAAGTTGCATTTTGCCATATTTCTCATTTACACGGTTAAAATGCCTCAAAAACAACAAAATGGGAAAATAAAAGTATTGACTCTCTGAAAATTCTAGTCCTAACTATGGTAATAGTGCAGAGAACACAAGATTATCATGAGAGACTAGATAGGAGAAAACAATTAATTGACAAAGTGACGCTGAATCAGATTTTCTGTTTCAGGAAGTCCAGTGAAACTCCTGACATTCATCCACAAGGGACATTCGTCTGACCCATCAATTCGCAGTCTATTCCATACAATAAGCAACCATTTACTCTTGCAAATTAGAGAAAGGAGCTAGATCAATGTGGCTGCAACAGGTTAATAGTTGTTGAATGAAATGTATCCTTTAACTGCAACATAATCACTTATATGGCAAACTTGAAGACAGATATGTAAGATGAAGAAAGCCAATAGTACAAACCAGATATGCAGTATGGCCATCATATTAAACTGTGACACAGCATTTATGCGAACTGGAGAAGTCAGTGAATAAAATGCTCAACACAGTGAAACAACACCAGAGAAGAAAGTAAGCGTGTTTTCAGCATAATTAACCTGAACTACGTTTCATGTTCCAACTAATGTTCATTTACCTTATCAATATTCCCTAACATTATACTTTTAACTTCTGAAACTTGGGCTTTCACTTTTAACAGTTTCTCAATCTCTTCAGCGTGATCAATGATATACTTCATGTGCTCCTTCATAACTGGCCTGAAAAAGAAAATAACATTACTGCACTTGTCACATTTTTTTTCTATAACATCCCTTCTTATTGTATGAGACTTAATGAGCCGTCTACGTACATACCCAAACTCCTTGTTGAGACTTTTGGCAACAGCTGTGTCTGCTTTACCACCACCATATCTCTTCTTGAAGTCTGCTTTCATCCGTTCCAAAAATGCTATAGAAATTTGCTTGCCAAGAGACTCTTTTGCCACAACACAATACGCTAAAAATTGCAGAAACCACAGAGTCAGTTCCAGTTTCTAAAGTTTCCTAATTCTTAGTGAAGCATCAATGGTCAGGGCAGGGGGCTAAGCATCAATTCGAAATCTTGTTAGGAACTGGAGATGGGTAATATGTTCCAGCTAGTTGTTTTTTTTTTTTAACATTTGATGTTAAGAAGATCCCGATGACAATTTATTTCAATGCGAAATCACCCTTCAGAGAATATTTAGTATCAAAAAAAGAAACTTTAGAAACTGAAACTGGAGAGAATATTAAGATTTCGAAATTTTGCATGCTACCAGGCCTAAAGCAGCAACATCCATAACTCTATACTGAAGAAGACAATCCATACCAAAATTGGACCAGCCAAAGATTCATTTATTAGTGATTAATCTCACACGCACGAAAAATGTGAGAGCAAACAATAAAATTAATGAAAAAAACCAGCTTGCACAGTCAAATCAAGTGAAATCCAAAGCAAAGCAAACATTTCTAAGTAGATCCACTCATTTGCTCCAGCAATTCAACTTCCAGTCTCTTCATTTCTCACAAGAAAAGCCAAAAAGAGGAACAAAAAAAAGAAGAAGAAGAAGGACAACAGCCAGAGTGTGTGAAGTTAGATCAAAAGTAAGTACCGTATCCATCTTCAACAAGGAAGTTGAAAGTGTGGTGGTCACAGTTGTAAGTGAACTTGTCGTTAGAAGATGGCAGCCTCTGAAGGCACTGAGCTGCGATTGCCGGAAAGTTCCCCGTGAACTCGGTGTACTCCGCCAAAATCATGGTGCCTCGCGCCACGAAGCTGTATATGAACGATTCCTGACTCATTTCCCTTTTTTTTGAGTCGCTACTGAGTCAGCTCTGGCGCGTTTCTAGAGGCACAGAAATTTCGCGCAGCAGAAGGGAGAGACAAAACAATAGCGAGGTTGCTCTCTTTGTACTTCTGGCTCTACGCTGGTGTTTGGTCCGTTTTTCCTTTTTTTTTTTTTTCTTTGCTGGGAAGCAAGAAATAAGAATGTCCTTTTCTTTGACAATGAACCAAGTGAAAAGAAAGATCTAAACGACCTCGTTTCGCCGTACATTCGTCAACGATTCTATCCTCGTTTGTCAAATTTGTTCAGCGAGCAGGTGGACGTAGTTGTGACTTCTTCATTTGGAAAAGGGCAATTCCACAAAAGAAAATTTATGTCCAATCTCAATTTTTATTCATTTCTTAAAAATGTCCAATCTCAAAAGTTTTGTTACACTTAATTAGTAATTTTGTATCTAAAAACGGGATCAGAGGTTGAAGTTAGCTGCAACAGTTATCACCATAAATTTTACCTGACCTTGTTTATTTTTTTAACAAAAAAGAAAAAATCAGATGATCTGACTTTGTTTGACTTGGTCACTTAAATGTAAAGTGTACGCTTAGATTCTGTGCTAGCTGGCAGTGGTTTTACTTTAGACAATAACAGTAAGATTTTAGATTAAGACTAGTTTCGGGATAGATATTGATTGATTTATTAGTGGACTAATTAATTAAGTGGACCGGAAAGAAAAAAAGCGGCGGTTATGAAATGTTCATGATATCCTCGCAATTGTCATTTTGGGCTACTAGTGGCTGTTTTAAACGAAAGGATATATAAGGGATTTCATGTAGAATCACAGACCACGAACAAAGAACAAGCGGGATCTCCGGTGTGATGTCGGCCTCCTACGGTTGGGCCTTTTAGATTGCGTTATCTGGGCTTTTATTGGATTCCCAATTCCACAACTTGCTTTCCCTAATTTTTCTTGGTAAAGTTAATATTTTTAGTTGTTTCTTTGGAAATTGATGATAAAACTTATCTGACTATCACCAAAAAGAATTTGTTTATTTATTGTGGAACATATTTTCTTTGCCTTCATAATGAGTTTTTTTTTTTTCAAATGAAAAGCACACACCATTAACACTAAACCATGGGGATTTTAGGTAACACGGAATGCTATATAATTCACACACACAAACAACAAATTGAACGATGTGGGACTTATATGTTTGGTTACATAAGGATAGGAATGAGAATATAAAATGAGAATCTTATTCTATTTTGTTTGAGAAATTTTATGGTGGGGACTCTCCAAGTTTGATTTATTGTAGACTTGATCTTAAATTCAGTTATATTAGGAATAATTAAACCATATAAGTATATATATTGAATTTGCAGATTTATTTCCTAAATAATACACAATAAATAAGGAAATAATATAAATTTTAGGAGATGAATGGGGAACCTATAAGGTAAATTGGAGAAATAAATAAACCTTAGAATGGAAAGAGCGAACAATCAAAGGTAATTTGTTAACATAAATAGGGGTCTACAACAAATCAAACTTGGAGAATCCCCACTATAAAATTTTTCATTTTGTTTCATCACAAACAACCTTACTTTAATATTTATGTCTTAGATTATTATCACTCTAGTACTAAGTCCATTAATATATTATGTTAGAATTCAGAGCACTGGATTAAACTTAAACTCTTGTTAATTACTAAAACTCTCCCTTTAAAGTCTAGAATATTCTTCTCTAAGAGTGTTTCAAAGAATCTAGGGCGTACTATCAGCTCAAAATGCGGTATTTCGAGTACGGACCAACTTGGCAAGTACTAGGGAATTCCCCTAATACATGGCCGCACAAGTGCAAAGACTTTTGAATTCATCAAGGAACAAGTGGGAAATCGCCTAAAGGGATGGAAAGCATCTACTCTTTCTTTCGCAGGAAGATTAACCCTAACTCAATCTGTCTTGCAAGCCATCCTTTCCTATTCTATACAGATGCTATCAATACCAATATCTGTATGTGATGATGTTGATAAACAGGCTCGCCAATTTCTCTGGGGATCCACAAAGGAGGATCGCAAACCCTCGCTTGTCAGCTGGGATAAAGTTTGTAAACCAAAAGACGTCGGTGGTCTCGGACTCCGATCTATGAGGCAGGCTAATGAGGCCTTCCTAGTGAAGCTCGGCTGGAAATTCTTGACACAACCTGATTCTTTATGGGTAAGATTACTTAAAGCGAAGTATGGAATGTCACCTAACTCCTTACCTAATATGGTTGCAGGTCCCGGATGTTCACACGTTTGGAGAGGTATTTGTAAAGCTTGGCTGACTCTCCAGGAAGGAACAACATGGCTAGTCGGTTACCTTAAGCAACACACGCTTCTGGACGGATAACTGGCTAGGGAATGAGAAGTGCCTCATCACACATGCCTTGCAACCGGTGCCAGATGAACATAAACTTCGCGATGTGAAGTCCTATGTCAACACTAATGGCGACTGGATATTGATTCCTTGCGACACTTCCTTCCACCATATATTTTGGGGCTGCTCTCTCTGTCCCCTATCCCATCAACTAATGCCGGTGACGATGTTGCGGTATGGGATGGTACAGGCTCCGGTGAATGCACTGTGAAGACTTCTTATAGCTTAGTCATGGCAGATCAGAACTCTGCCCAAACTGAACCCTGGCGTTCCATTTGGAGGTGGAATGGTCTTCCCAGGGCGCGTACCTTCATCTGGCAGCTCGCACACGGAGACGGTTTTGCATGCCATCAGGGATTGCAGGTACGTACAAGCCATTTGGCGTCAACTCTTGCGTACTGATGCTTGGCAACCTTTCTTTGCAGGCACCGATGTCTACATGGATCCTGCTGTCTCTCCATGACGACCTTGGCCATAACTTGGCCTGCCCATGGCCCCTCCTCTTTGGCATGGCATGTGGTTAATATGGAAAAACAGGAACTCTCTGGTGTTTGAGGCCACTGGCACTTGTAAAGACCCGGTCCAGATGAGTGACACGATCATCCACTACATGCATTCGGTTTGGAGGGAGTCCTCTCAACTGGTGAAGATTGGCGCTGCAACCACTACCATGTCCTTTCGAGTGAGATGGACTGCACCGGCCACTGGAGTACTGAAAACCAATACAGATGGCTCTGTATGCACGACCTCTAATCGGCCTGCTGCCGGCGGAGTCATTCGGGATTCAACAGGAAAATGGGTGCAGGGCTTCACACACCGACTTTAGCGCTGTGGCCCCTTCATTGCTGAACTTTGGGTCGTCTATGATGTCTTGACAATTGCATTCACCCTCGGTATCCCTGCACTTGAGGTTGAGGTGGACAACTCGGACGTAGTTGATCTCCTCCTAGCACGAAGCACCAACTGATTCTCTAGTCTTCTTCAACAACATTGGCAAGTGAGTTTTAAGCATGTGTTCCGCGAAGCAAACTTTGTGGCGGATCGTTTAGCCAAGTATGCACTCTCGATGGATGAAGGATGCCAAACATATGACATACCACCAGATTTTTGCGCTGCTCTTCTTGTACAAGACGCCACTGGCGCAAGTGTAACTCGGGTTTCTATAGTTTAAATTAATAAAGCATTTTTCCACCAAAAAAAAAACTCTCCCTTTAAAGTAGACATTTCACGGGCAAAGGTTAAGCAGTTGATATCTCAAACCTTTAATGGGAAATTGTCTTCCCAACTTGGTGCCCAGTTCGAAAAATTCCAGTTGATTTCCTCCCAATAAAACCATATTGCCCCATCCCTAATTAATCATACGAACTTGATCCATTTTTCTATGATGAAAACAAGTAAGCAGCCAATTTAAAAAGCTCCACATCAATCATGTAGTAGTAATTTTTATCTGGATACTACCTTTTGACGTTGCAACCAAGATAGCAAAAAAATTTTCCTCTTACCTTTGAACGTAAAGATAGCGAAGATTAATGCTTCAAAAATCAAAACTGTTAAGAAACCCTGGAAAATATATAATAATGATTTTTTTTTTTCTTGGATGAAATGATATAGAAAGAGATTTAGCTTTTTTAATATTTCAATCATGAACAATAATACCAGGCCCAACACATGCGCGTCCGTTATCAAAATACCCTTCTCGTGCTACGAACCTTTTCAAATACAGAAAGAGAACAACCAACAAAACAATAGCCCACCGTACACAACAATACACCACCGAATAATAAATTCATTAGAGTGGAGAATCAAAACTCCAAAGAGAAACAAAAAAAAAAAACAGCTTTTTGAAAAACCACCGACTTTGAAGCAGCGAATCCTCAATCTGTGTTTTGCCCGCCCAAAACAAAAACCCCAAACCCCAAAATTTCAAAATTCTAATTTAGTAGTGATATTTTCAATTTTGCCTTCCCTAGTCTACTCCCTTGTCTCTTCATAAACTCCCACGAGACAAAACCAGATCTCCACTTTGAAAAAACAACGTTATCAAAGAGCAAAACCCTGTTCATTAAAACCATTAATTACTTGTAAAAGAAACCCCCATTTAAGACCCAATCGATCCAATCCCCAAATCCCCCATCAATGGCCAACTCCGATTCATCTGTTCCTCCTCTCCCGACCACCGCCCCTCTTGTTCCTGTACTCTCTCTCTCTCTCTCTGTGTTGATTTTCTTCTCGGCTTTTCAAATCATTTTCTCTTGCTTTTTCTGATTGGTGGCTTTTTTTTTTTGTTCATTTTTGTTATTGCAGAGGAAGGAGAACTTAACACCCGTTGGTTCAAAGATCGCGGTAAGTTATATTGCCTCTTAACTTTGTGCCCTGTTTGTTTCCTGTTTTAATCGCGAAGGAAATGGAAGGAATGTAGCTAGAGCTAGTAGAAACTTAAGTTGCGTTTTGCAGAAAATTCACTCGTTGTTGTAAATGTGGTGTTCTTCTTACCAGGAATTGACTGAATCGAGGACTGAGCTTCTTAACAGAATCCAAGGCCTGAAACAGGTTACTTCTTTTGTTTTTCGCTACTTTCTCTGTTTTCCTGGGTTTTTATTCTGTTTTTTAGATTCGAAAGTAAAGAGATCTTCGTTTTGTTTTTCCACTTGCAGGATTTGCAAAATTGGCGGTCGAAGCTTGATACCCAAGTTAAAATCTATCGTGAGGTAAGTGTGTTTTCCCTTCGGCGAGCACCACTGTTGTTGGGCCTTCCTTTATAGCATTCTGTTGTGCAGTAACCATAGCGGGTTTTTGGGTTTAGTCTGATTAGTTAGATTCTTGTAGAGAAGATCGATGGCTACTCACTGAACCATACTTAACTTTGTCTATTCTGAGATTCATTCAGAATGTTCTTGGCAAGAGTTTGTACAATTAGATGGAAACTGTTGAGGTGGTAGTGTTGAAAATTTTGATGAAACATGCTTTGTCGTAGCTAGTTAGACTCTGCATTTACTCATGCGTGTTGGAACTTTGGGCATTGGCTCAATTCTTTTCAGTTTTGCTCTCAGTTAATTTGTTTGGGCTACAGAATTGAGTACAATAGCATAACAGTTTTGGCCTAACCTTGTTGCAGTCGTGCGTACTTCAACAAATTTTTGAGGTAAAAACATGACATAAAATCCTAATTCAACTGGAGAAACTTATTGGCCATGATAGTGTCAGTTCAGAATGTGTTTGTTATACACTGTTATGTGGAATGCACATGTATAATAATATTCATCATTTTGGTTTTTGCCCTCTTGCTTATTTCTTTAGTTTTACAAATTTGATACCTTCATGAGTTATCCTTGTTTTGTTAGTTCATATCCTCTTTAACTCTCTGTAGTATTAGAAACTGATCCTGAGAAAGATTAAATATTGTCTCTCTGATATTTTTGTTGCATAAATCCATTCGTCTATTGACTGACGTTTTCATGCCAATTTGTTGGAATTTAATCGTAGTTCAGTTGTACTGAACTTGCCGGTATACTTGTAACATATCTTGTTATAATGTATGTAGGAGTTGTCAGATTTGAAGAAATCACTCAATGTTGAGGTGGATCAGCTTCGATCGGTAAGTTTGGGTGCTAATATCTTCCCACTATACTTCACTGCATATTATTACTGAAAACATTTATACGCAAACGTCAACAGGAATTTCAAGAACTCAAGAGCACACTCCAACAGCAACAAGAAGACGTAACGGCCAGCCTAAAAAACTTGGGAGTAAGTATATTGGCATATGCACTCTTTATCTAACTGCGTCCTAACGTTTATCGTAGCTTTTAGATACCAAGAGGAGCGTCAAAGCTTATCATTTTGACTGATTGCAGCTTCAGGGTAACCCCGGAGAAGATTCTGATCAAATCCCAACTCCAAAGATTAATGGAAAAGATGAGGAACCGCAGGAGGTTTCAACTGCTGAGGATACTAGCGTGAAGTCTGAAGAGTAGATGCTTTTGTTCTGGCGTATGTATTTCCATGACTCTTTGCTCCCGGGGACGATGGTCACCTACCTTGAAGTTCATTTGTATGATACCTCCCGTGGAAATTGTGACCAAAAGTCTGCAGTAGCCCCTACGTACTTAGATATATATGTACTTTTAATGCCCAGCAGTAAGACCTAGCTTCTACATAAATCTTGTATCTTATTGACAGTTGCACATGGTTTTTGTTTATACGCTCCTATCTACCATCTGCATTTACCTTGATAGATGCCTTAGTAGAAAAATATTTTCTTCTCACTAAGCTTCCCAAATTCAATATTTTTCCAACTTGCAATGAGGCCTTGTATTTTTCTAAAAGAATCTTTATCTTGCTACAAGCGCGAGACATTCATGTAGTGTACACTGGTGGAGGTTGTCGCGCGTAGTGGGTCCTAACAATCTGACTCTTTACACAAAAATGAATATGTGGAAAAAGGTTGAAAATATGTAAGTAGAGGAGATGAAATATTGGATGTAATCGATGGATTACTTTAACAAAGAATTTATTATATACATTGCCAAAGAACCAAGCCAGATAAAAGAACTTTTTTTGAACATTAGATAAAGAATTTTAACCCACGCCAATTTGTGTCTTGTGCCAAGTGATGAACGGGGCAATAGGAATCTTCATTACATGAACTTATTTAGAGGAGGAGAATATCTTAAGAGAGCAGAGTACGTGATTGGATGTAGTCCTAACCCAGTGAGGTAGCCATTAAATCTGGACCTGCATCATTAATTGCCATCGCCATAATGGTGATCTGCCCTT
>JAKUCV010002655.1:7648-24677 GCA_028386065.3 Turnera subulata | reverse complement strand
ATGGGCCATTAAGGTCATTATCATGGGCCATTAGTGTTGGCCATTCACTTATGCACTAATTGAGGGATTAGAGAGAGTTAGTGATCAGATCATATTGGCTGCTCCCTCCCCTCTCTTTGCACGTTTTGACAGCACCAAAAACACCTCCTCTTCTCTTCTTCTTCCTTGTGAAAGATAGAAGAAAACCACACACACAAAAAGGCACCCGGTTTTCTTGTTGCTAGCACATCGGTCCGGGGAGCTCGAGGCTTGATTCGTGAGACGATTCCAAGCCAATCACGGTTTGTGTGGATACCGTAGAGGAGCCAGGCCGTTGTCTTGCTCTTTCTGATTCCATATACAAGTTAGGTGAAAGATCCTAACCTTTCAGGTATGTAAAAAAATTGTTATTCGGTTTATGCATGCTTCACTTGGTTCTTGGATAGTTTCCCTTGTTTCCGCTGCTTGTTGTGCTTGTTATGAATGTCATAATAGCTCTAGGGAAACTTACAGTGGCATGTCAATTATCTCCTTGTCAACTTCAGGGGATGTGTGCCTTGTCTGATCACTTTTGATACATCATTACTCCAACTAGACAATGTGGGTAGCTTTATCTTTATAATTTTGGAGCATCTGCTTTGCTATCATCTTGAGTATACAGCATCTTTGAATGTAGTCAAGCACGGTCTAGACTAGTTCCGTGTATAATTATAATTTTTGCATCATTGGTAGTGTTTCGTGCTTCACATGATACTTCTGGTATCTGCAAGACAAACTATATTTTCTTTGGGTTGTAGTGTCATATCTTATTGTGTCCCAAAGATAAAAGCATAGCCATATCTCGCCAATAGGCAGAAGCTACGGGCTTCGTGTTACAAGCACTTTAATATGGTACTCCGGGACCAATTAGTGCAAATTCGGTTTAAACCATGTAAAATCGATTCAGCTTGGTATTATATATATTCCCGAGAATTAGTTGCTTCAGGCAACTTGAATCCTTCAAGGATTCTTATGTATAAATCATAACTTGTGGATCCATAGAAAATAGGCTGTAACCGCATCCATTGGATGCACTTCTAATATATTGCCAGACTTATCATATAATTGCATCCACTACAGGGGAGTATATCTCCTCATAATTAGTACTGGGTCGTTGGGAAAAAATTGTGCTACAAAACCATGCTTTATATCTCACTTTATTTAATTTTCCTCATTTCTTTTCCGCACAAAAATACCCATTTGTAATCGACCGGTTTTACACCATCAGGTGTTGGGACTATCGGCCCAAAATTTCTCGCTTCACATGCGAGTCCAACACAACCTTTAATCATGTTTCTCTATTTTGGCAAATCATACTGCGCCTACATTCGCCAATGTAGGTTCATGATCCTCATTTTATTTAGCGTTATATTATAAATAAAACAAATATTCCGTCGACGGTTATTTTCACGTTGCTTCCATCTTATTTTTGACACTGTGATTGAGATCTCATCATGCTCTTTTATTTCAGGTACCTGAGTTACTTCTGGAACTTTATCAATTTGTGTCAGAAAACCTCTTCTAGAGGATTTTCCTCTGCATGAGGGCTTTTTAATTCAAACCTCTACTGGAGGCCTTATTTCCTTACTGGGGCCATTTTATCACTTTGCTCCTTTATTCTCTATCGAGAATTTCTTTTCTTGTGGAACCGAGTATAATCTATAGATTCATTTGCATACTTACATTGTTCTTCAGGGACATCAATCTAAACAGGAGCATTTGCAGCTGGTATATGGTCACACCTTTCAAATAAACATGTCTTGCAAATGACTTACTAATCTTTTGCAAATGAATCATCTTTTGAACTTCAGGTTCATACTAATTTATTTGAGGATCAAAAACTAGTTATTGATAAAGCATTTCAATAATCTCTTGATCCAGCTGCTTATTCTCTCCCCCTGATGTTGGGTAAAACATCAATTAATAAGCAAAACTTGCTATAAATAAATCTCCAATCTCTTGTCATAGGTTTTAATTACTTTTGTAATTTATGGAGATACATTCCCAATCTTTTTTAAGGGACCATTTCACAACCCTGTGGTGGAGCATAATATACTAAATAACCGATGGTCCGAAGATGGGAGATACTATGCATGTGACCATTAATCAATTAAATGGGGGGAATCTTATAACATCATGTTGGCTTGATGCACTCAAGTGTTGCTGCACATAAAATACCATTTTCTCAAACAGTAATATTTCATCAATAGTCCTGCAATCAATTGTCAATGTTCCCCCAGATCTGTTTGGGTTTATTTCCAATGATATACATTATCCATTGAAGAAATATACCAGCATTATCTAGACATATAGTCTAGTAACATAAGTAGGGACATATACCTGCAAGTGGCTTAATTATTAAATTAGTGCGCACAATGCCAACTTGCGTTACACAATAGACCATCTAGTCGATGCATCATAAAAATTACCTAGATGGTTAACACCGCGGATTTATCAGTCCGTGTTTATGTCCCTGAACTATTCTTTAACTTGTTGGTGATACTAGGCCATTCTCATCTTAGGAAGGCCGTATAATAACTTTCGCAGCAAACAAACTCATAGAAATTCATTGATTGTAAAACTTCTTGCTTTTTAATGAATGACCAAATAAATTTTGTGCATCATTATTTACCCGGGATGGCCCAACCGGTCATGCCAAACAATATGTCCATGTACCAACTTCAAGTCGTCTCCAGCACCAGTCTGGATAACTTAGAAAATTATTTACCAGCTTCTGGCTGGTCCATACTAGCTATAAATTAAATATCTATCAGTCAACTTCTAGTCGGTCTCAGCTTCAGGCTGTATAAACTTGTGTATTTAAACACTTAAAATTGCTAGCTTCAGGCTAGAGCATTTCAGCTTCTGGCTGGATGTGGTAAGTTTAATAACTTAAATTGCTAGCTTCAGACTGGAATATATGTGCCAATATTAGGCTTATTTTTGCCACTCATGTCAGAAAAGATCAGAATTATTGAGCAAATTTTTCCAAAAGAAACTTTGGAGTTTTGTGAAAACCGAAAAATCTTCAGGATCTTTTCGGAGATAAGTGAAAGGGTCCACATTTAAAATACTAACACCTAGCTGTCTAATCTCAGACTATAAAAAAAGGAGGCGGTTGAGACAGGAAGATGCAGAAAACTCAGAAAACTCAACAAGATAAGAAAAATGCCTTCCCCAGCTACTGTTTTCTTTGTTGAGGGTGCTTCTCTAGGAAGAAGGAATAGGTTAGCTTATAGCATGGTGAATGAGCAGCAAGAGGAATTACCGAATGATCTGGCGAGAATTCCTCGTTTAGTGTTTGTTGATGAACTTTATTCATCTAGGTTCTTTGTAACTCCTATGGAAGAAACATTCTTCCTAGAAGACCAAAGCAATCTAAGGGCTTCCTTTTATGGCTAGGCTAATTCTATTATGTTTTTCATATCTAATAGACTGCAGGATTTTCAGCTAGAGCCTTCATGTCAAATTTTAAATCAAAGCAGTTATTATCAGGTTTCCATGATGGCTTGGAGCGTCCCAAGGGTGACTGGGTTACCACCTACATGGCCTAAGGTACGACTTTTACTATGGAACTGCTAGGGTGCAGCAAGAAGGTCTCAAGACTTTGTGCGTACCTTAAGGGATATGAAGAATCAGTACAAGCCCAACATGGTACTGATTACTGAGACTTTGTGGCAAGTAGGAGAAAATCATGGTGTAATCCCACTCCGTTTTCCTCCAGCGAATCGGTTTGAGATACCTGGAGAAAACAATATGGGTGGTATGTGGTTCTCCTGGAACGACAGTGTTAGGGTCAACATCAATAACGAGACCCAGAGTTTTAGGGCCAATGTTGTACCCAATCGATAAATAATTTGCTCTGCTTATGTATGAGAACAATTCTTCTATGTGGATGTTCTCAAGTAGTGAATCCCTTATGCAATAATAATATGCATATTTTCTTTTAGCCTTGCCATTGTTATATTCTTTATGGTCATAATAATTCCTTCCATGTCCTTGGCAACAGGCACAATCATAACTAACTGTCTCATTCACTTCAGGAAATGGAGCAGAATCGATTTAATGGATCCGTAACAAATTCTTTTAATTACTGTAAACAAGAATATTTTGAACTCTTCAGGAGTTTATGCTCTTCCAGAGCGTAAGTATATGATCTTCTAGATCATAGTTACACTTGTGTTCTTCACAGTATAGGTATGCAACAGTATTCACATACAGTTTTCCTCTCCCCCTTGAATGCTGTTGCATTTTTGGGTAGGTAAAATATTGCTATTCAGGAGCACATTAAAAACCTATGCTCTTCTGGAGCGGATTAGTTTACTTTTATATGGATAATTTCCGTTTACTAATTTCGGAATATATCGTTGCATTGTCTTCAGGACAAATGCCCGGGTCATTATTCGAGAAACGACAATTCCATGTACATAAAAGAATTAGGCAGCAATAAAGATAAACATAAGGTAATAAATATAACAAAAATAATAAAACTAAACATAAAAATTAAATTAATCAATATATGTCAAACTTGCACCTTCAGGGTAAGCAAGAATAATATTTCAATATCGTGGTCGTTATCTTGACTAATTATGGTATCATCAACATTCCATTTGTCCTTCAGGGACACACATTTGCTTCAGGTGCGTACACTTGTATTTAAATTTCGTGAGAGTAACCATCTTCTGGTGGTTAGTCAGAGTCCAACTTCTGGTGGTCATATAAAAATTTGCAGGACCTTTTGGCAGTAAGACTTCCGGTCTTTGGTGCATTTTTGAGTCTTCTGGACTCTTTCATTTAGTGTTCCAAACTATTTAATGCCCACGATAAATTTCTTCCGGAAATTTTGAGAGCCCAAAATCAAATAACATAATTAAAAGACTTAAAATAAATAAACAGGGGCCTTTTATTAATTACCCCAATATAAATGACAGAAAATTAAAATTGATGGGCCTTGTATGAGCCCAAGCAAAACATAAAGAAAATTAAAAACAAGAAATATAAATACAGTGGGCCTTTTAATAGCCCAATCAGAACGTAAATTAAAACAAGAAAATAAATATAATGGGCCTTTTCATAGCCCAATAACCAAAAATTAAAAGCAATGGGCATTTTATGAGCCCATTTGTAATAAAAAGGCGGCTTAGCTGACCAACAAATGAAACAAGGCGGCTTAGCCGACCAACAAATAGATAAGGCGGCTTAGCCAGCCAATATTGAATACTATAACAGAGGGTGCTTACTCGATAAATCTTTCAGCAATTTAAATTTTACCTTTTTTTTTACAATTCTCTCCACATTTTTTTTTTCTATCTCCTTTTTTTTCACCCTTTTTTTTTCTATTTCTTTTTCCATTTTATTTTTTTTAATTTTCTCTCTCTTCCTCCCCTCTTTTTTTCCGTTTTTTTTTGACGGGCTGGGTCGTGAACAGTACCAGCCCAGTTTTTTTTTTTGCTGGATTGGGACGAAATAGTGCCGGCCCAGGTTTGTGCACTGTGCAAGCCCATGACGAAAATTCAGGCCCAGGAGAATCCAGGCCCGCGACCCGTATGGTCGGCCCGACCCATCCGGGTCGAACTCGTCAACCGACGGGTCATCTACAACCCAGGTCGTGACCCGTCCGCTAAAACGGGTCTGCAACCCGGGTCGAGCTCAACCCGCAAGTTTCCATGGTGATGGTGGCGAGACAAGTGGAAGGACGGTCGTAGGAGGAGGACGCGAGCACTGCAGCGGCGCGACGACACGGGATGGCGGCGGGAAAAGGCGAGAGCTCGTCGGCTGGTCTGCAACATCCGTCGGGTCGGTCGTCGGCGCGAGACAGATCGGCAAGACGGGCGACGGGGGCGACTGGGCGAGGCCGACGGGAGGCGTGGGCGACGGCTGGGCGTCGCTGGAGGCGGAGGAAAGCTAGGCAGAAAGGAAGACCCGGGCGGAGGAGGCAGACCCGTTTGGGTCTTTCGGGTTGCCGGGCGTCGCCACCGGGTTTTCGTCTCCTTGTGGTGCGTCCGGCGGCGGATGGGAGCGGGAAAGACGGTGGCGAGAAGGCGACGGCACGGGGAAGCCGTTGGTGGCGGCGGTGAGGCGAGATGTGGCCGGGAACTCATCGTGATGAACAGTAGAAGGTGACAGGTTTGTGTTTCTCTTCTATTTTTTTCATTGTTTTTTTTTTCTTTCTTTTTCTGCTCTGCGAAACGAAGCTCTGGTAGAGATCGTTCGTGCTGATAACGTGTTATAAATGGATTGTTTGATGAAAGAAAATGGAGAAAGAAAGTAGAGGATGAAGAGAAGAAACTGGGTGAAAGGCTCGGTTGAGCTTCTTAGTTTCATTCATCAGTATCCATATTTTATATACATCAACAGTATATGATTTGGTGGAATAGTAGACATCCACGTAAAACTCGTGTTTTTATAACACAGTACATTAATTCTAGGAGACAGACAAACCAATTATATATATATATATATAACTTCGAAAATAAAATAAAATTAAATTAAAGTTTGTGCGTGCATGTATGTATATTGCGGGGGAGGATGTAACTACAAGGACGTTGTGGCTGAAGGATATGGCACCAAAACAGCAGCACTAAGCAGTGTTTTGTTCCAAGATGGGAAGAGCTGTGGGGCTTGTTTTGAAATCCAATGTATTGATAACCCTGAGGGGTGCAAGCCAGGGCAGCCATTACTAATTGTAACCGCAACAGACTTCTGCCCCCCAAATCCTTCCCTACCAAATGACAAAGGAGGGTGGTGTAATCAGCCTCACGAGCATTTTGACATAGCCAAGCCTGCATTCGGCGAGATTGCAGAGTACAAGGCTGGAATTGTCCCCATCCAATATCGCAGGCCGGTCACACACCCACGCACACAGTTTTTTTTACTTTACTTACTAATTGTTTAATTTAATTTTATCCTAAATGCAGCGCACCAACACAACACAACAAATTACATATCACACACACACACACATTTACTTAACCAACCAACTAACTTATTGGATGGATTTGATTCATCACTACAGGGTTCCATGCAGCAAGCAAGGCGGAATCCGGTTTACCATCACGGGGAATCCATAATTCTATCAGATCAAACTATCGAATGTGGGAGGAGCAGGAGACGTTGTTGGTGTGGAAGTGAGGGGTCATGACAAGCTCCAGCACTGGACGGAAATGGAGCACGATTGGGGTGCCACTTGGAAAACCAGTGCTATTCTACAAAATGAGTCACTCACCTTCAGGGTTAAGACAAGTGATAATAGATCCTCAACTTTAAGGGACGTTGCTCCTCAGAGCTGGGAATTCGGCAAGACTTATGAGGCCGCCAACTTTTAATTAGTAGATATATAGGTAGAACAACAACCAAATTGTTGTTTAATCTGATCCATGGATCATGCATGCGTTTCTACTATTAAATTAATTATGTGCTGTTTTTACAGGCCATCATCATGAAATGGCTTCATCATCCTGCAGGCTTGTATTCTATTTGTTGTTAGCATCATTGCCGTTGATGCCAACAGCCAAATGTGTGTGTACAGATTCAAAAATTTATTCCAAATATTTTAAACGTTCAACTATATGATATAATTGGGGATCATCGACTTCATATACGGTTAACCAACAACTGAATTGTAGCTAGGGGAGTAAATGAGCTGAGCTACTCGTAAGCTACTCGGATCGACTAGCTGGATACCTGAGCTCGACCGTCGAGCTTGGAGAGGTAACGAGTCGAGCTCGAGCTTACCAGTACTCGATTCTTAAAGCTCGCGAGCCTTATCGAGCTTTGTTCCAAGGCTTAGCCTCATCGGGCTTTTAGATACTGATTTGGGCCTTGTTTTTTGAAAAAGAAAATTGGGCCATATGTCCATACTAAGCCCAATGGGTATATGAATGTTAAAATTGAAAATAAAATGAATTAAAACCTAGCCAATTAGTCTAGTAAATAAAGGAAATAATGAAACTAACGAAACAACCAGAACATAAAACAAAAGAGCCCAAAATTTAAATCCCTAATTTCTTTTAGTTGTCTTTCATCTTCCCAAAATTTTTTTCCTTCCACAAAGAATTAGACCGAGCTCCCCCATCCCCACCCCACCGGCCACCACCATTTTCCGGTTGGCATCGCCACCAGCCCACCGCGACATCTCTTCTTTCGTTCTTCCTCCTCCCTAAATCTCCTTCTTTCGTTCTTCCTCCTCCAAGATAGAAACCTGAGGTTAATTCCAGTGAAAACGACGACGAGGGTGACGAACTAAGAGATATGAATTCGTAACTCTCTCTTCTCTCCTTCGATCCAGCCTCCAATCCCTTGGCCCTGTTGATTTAAGAAACTCAAATTGTTGTTGCCTTTGTGTTAACGCTTTATACTCGTTTTTTATGGGTACTGTACGACGGATTTAGGTGGTTTGGTGTGGAGCACAGTGGCCAGAGGAGGAGTTGTTGAAATCGAGCAACCAAAGCCAACCAGAGCCTTATCAAGTCGAGCTCGAGTAATGGCAAAATCTAACGAGCTTGAGCTTGAGCTCAAATATAGAAGCTCGCTCGAGTTCGAGCATGTGATTTCCCTAACAAGCTCGAGTCAAGCTTGGCACTACTCGGCTCGTTTACACCCCTAGCTGTAGCTGAAAAGGGAAGGAAAGAAGGAATTCATGGACTCAATGAGAGCCACCAGGCCAAATTGGATCACTCGAATTGGTGAAAGATAGTTACAATTAGCTGGTGAAATGTCCCGACTTGTCGTCTGTCACTACAGACCAACACGAGACCTTTCCAACATGCTTTGTCCTCACTCGCATGTTTCCGGAAAAAACTTCCCACGATCATCGTTATTGAGGTGACGTTACAAGTTTTTTATATATATTTTGAGAATGCATGTTGGTGTGGTTAGTTAGTTTACTTCCCATGTTTACTACATGCGGTGATTGGAATTGTGTGCCTGTTTGCTCTCACATGCCTAAATTTCGGATTAAGAAATTTGTTATGAATGATAACATGTTATTATGTTTGGTGATAGCGTGATGTTGTGGGCCGAAAGCCCGGATATGAGAATAATACATAAAGTTCAAACATCCCTAGATAAACAAAATGTATAGCACACAGAACTGTATAAGAACAATTGAGAATAAAATACTTAATTCTATTGTGAAGTCGACCGATAGCCCGAGGGGAAGGTTGGGTACCTCTCGATCACTTTATGTGGTTTTACATGGTTACCCAGGGGAAGGTAGGTGCACCCCTGGAAGACTTGCACCAGTTAGGTGTCTCTGAGCGCATCCTCAGGGAGCTGGCGGCCACTCGAGGTTTATCGGTGGTTTTCATGCCTCAGAATCTACCCCTTCTGAGGTTCGACACTTGGGTTTCACACACGGATCTGATTAGATGCGCTACCAAGACTTGACTCACAGTAGGGGGCCTTGAAGAATAAAACACACTGAAACTAAATAATAATAACAATAACACCATGAGTTGACTTGTGTTGGTGTGTGATTCTAATGATTGTCTGTATGCTACACTTGTGCTCGTGGACCTACTCACCTTACGAACATGACTTCACTTTCATGTACAATTAGACTTTTAATGCTCACTGAGTAGGCGACTCACATAATCGCCACCGTTGTTTTTCAAACCCTAGCTAGCGTGTTGACTTTATCTTTCGACTCGGAGTTTGGACGAGGATATCCCAGCAGGTAGCTGTGCTTCATCTCTCGGTTGGATCCATAGAGCCAATATGCATATCATTTTCCTTTCTCATGATTTTATGCTATTTCATCTTCCGCTGCATAAGAACTCATTTTGGGATGTTATATTTGACTTTATTTCTTTATCGGCGGTTTGCCGGGATTGGATTTATGATGTTGTTTCGGCGGGTTTGCCGGGGTTGACTCTTGGCTTGATAAGCTGGTTTATTTCTGTATCTTTTATGACATCTCTGTGTTAATAAGGTTTTATGGATAATGTTTTGTGTGCCGAGGCACTGATTTATGTATCCTGAGTTTTCAAGGGTATATTGGTAAATTCTTTTTATTTAACTGTTTTATTTCATTAAATTAAGATACAGGCATTTCAGCTTGGTAGTGGAGCTCCAGGACTCCTCTAGTATGGTGCGGGGTCCGGGAACGAACCTAGCGGAAGTTGGTGGGCCTGTGAAACACGGGGTCTATGAGGTCGGGAAGTGTACGCCGGTATGCCGAAATGAGCTTGGACAAGAAGCAGCTTCCAGCAGGCTTCTAGACAGAGGGGCACATAAATGAACCGAATCCACACTGGAATAGGAGAGATCTTGAAATTGTTTAGGGATGGGGCTGCACAGGTTGGGCGATTTCATAATTATACGGGTATGAGACTGTATAGTTAAGAATAGCTCAAATGAAGTGATTTCGAGGTTGTACAGGTATGGGACTATATAATCGAGAACAACTTAAATAGTTTGATGGGTACTAACTATATCAACAAGGTGCACCTACTTTTTTGGTTCTCATTCCATAAGAACTCCAAAGTTAAACGTGCTTGACTTGGAGCAATTCTGGGATGGGTGACCTCCTGGGAAGTTGGAAACATGCGAGTGAGGACAAAGCATGTTGGAAAGCTCCCGTGTTGGTCTGTAGTGACAATCGACAAGCCGGGACGTTTCAGCTAACAGTATTTATACTATATGCTAACCCAAGACTACAAGTCGTCTACAAAGGCCATGATACAACACACACGCATTATACAAAATGGGGTCGTATCAATGCTCCCCCTCTAAAGAAATCACAAAGCAAGTTGGAAACCTCCCGTGTTAGTCTGTAGTGACAGTCGACAAGCCAGGATGTTTCAGATGGTGTGACAGTATTTATACTACTATATGCTAACCCAAGACTACAAGTCGTCTACAAAGGCCATGAACTGGCACACACGCATTATACAAAATGGGATCGTATCATTGCTCCCCCTATAAAGAAATCACTTCGGCAACAAAAAAATCAAAATAGACAACCTAGCGAATGACAGTAATGCAAAAGAAACAAGCTCAACTCATCACTAATGTAACAACACAAAAGAAGCTAGTACTCAAAAGCAGGGAATTTGGAAATAATCTCTTCGGACCATTCCCAGGACGTGAAACAACCATTTAGTGAGGACGTGAAACAACCATTTAGTGACTGTAACATTGCCCTTCTACCAGGTTTCCTCTCGAGAATTGTTGCAGGTACCTTAGCCAAAACATCAACAAAAAGAGGCAACTTAGTGGAACCTGAAGAGACAGGGACCAGGTGCCAATTTCATCCAACGAGAAGTTCTAACTTGTAGGCAACCTCTCCAATTTTCTCCAGAACTTTGTAAGGCCCAAAGTACTTAGCGGACAGCTTGGGATTGATCCGCCTTTGGATTTTTTGTTGTCTATATGGTTGTTGCTTCAAGAAGACCCAATCCCCAACCACAAAAAGCTCTATCACTCCTCCTATCTGCCATAATCTTCACTTGATGCTGAGCCTTCAACCATTTGTTGCTTAAGGAGTTCAATGTGTGAGTACCCGACCCAAGATATATGGGACCTACACACCACCTTCTTCTTAACCGTCATCCACATCTTTGGAGTCACCACCCGAATTTTATTAGAGGGCAAAATTAAGGGAAAAATCTTGCTTAAGCAACCGGTGACTCCTTTAGGCGACTAGTAAGCAAACCAAAGATGTGGACTCGGGGGTTTGTCATGGATGGGAAGGTGTGAGGCACAAATCCATGTTGCGGCAAAATCATGTGCAATTAGAGACTAACATATGCCATGCACAAAACAAACAAACAAATAACAAAAACAAAACGAAAATAAAACAAAAAATAAATAAAGATTGACTTGCATTTCAATCCACTAGAAACTGCCTATGTACCCCCTATCATAGGTTCAAAGCTCACGTAGTTCTTACCTGCATCACATAAACAATCACTTCATCAGCATCATCATGTCATAACAGCAGATAGTCGAGAAAATTAGAACGAGTTAGCTCTTGTAGCCCTCCTCTCGCTCCTATTCGCTTACCACCTCGCAACAGAATCTGGGTAGAATTTCAATAGGCAATTCGGGGTAGAAGGAGGCCTAACTGGTGTCTGGCCTAAGCAGAAAAGTTTTAGAGATACTTCTCAGCTTTCCAGAGGCACCAAGATCGCAGCAAACCGACATCTACAGCTCCCGATATGGCTGAAATACTGAGACTGCCTCCACTGGATTTTTCTTCTCGGGTTTAGCACTTATTCTCCAACGGTTTGCTTGAATCCGCCTCCTTCTCCTTCTCTTCTTGATCTTCTGCTGCTACTGCTTCTTTCTACTCCTCTCAGTAAAATTCCTCTAGAATTTTGACCCTGCAAAGGGTTCCTAAGCTTGCGAAGAGAGCATTCTCCCAAGCACCTGGCTTATGTGTGTATAAAGGGGGAAGAGAGAAAATTGGTGAGTTTGAGGGTGAATGGGGGTTCCTATTTATAGTTTTTAGGGGGTCTGGAAGTGGTGTTGATCTAAGGGTCGGGATTGAATCTCTACATCCAATGGTAGATACCCGAAATAGAGAATAGGAAATAATCAGAAAACTGCCAAAACTGGGAGCGATGCCCGCCAAGCACTGGCGGTCATCTCGCGATGTCCGCCATGTGTTGGCGGTCATCCTTCCAAGCCCGCTAGGTGTTGGCGGTCATGTTGCCATGTCCGCTGGCACCCGTTTCCAAAATAGTTCTTTCCTTCCCGGTTTTGATCCTCATAATTTCGGTCCTGCTTGATTCCCATGCCCTTCCTAATATGTTTTCTGCCTGTTTTAAGCTCCAGAAACACTCCTAACTTGTAGCCTACCCTCACCCTTCTTCCTAATTTGGTTTTCCTCCTCCTCACTCCACTCTATATTCCATAAACACAAAACACATTATGGAAATAATTTAATCCAAATTTCTGGACAAAATTCAGGCTAAAGGACCTCTAAGCTCAGTGTTTTTGTCGGGCCTTTATTGCTGGAGGGTCCATATTTAATTAGTCCAGGCTCTTATTCATTTAAATACCCAAAATCATCTCAATCTGGTCAAAAATAAATAGTAGGCCTAAAACAATTAAATACCCACATTTTATTAACTCCAAACCCTCAAATACATTAAACCCAGAATTAAATCATCTCAATAATTCTAAGTTAAATGTATCAAAGAATCGAAATTATTAAATTGTTAATACTCTATTAAATTACAAACACATTTCATCTAAGGATCGAATCTTCTCATCAATCCATAAATAATAATATATTCATAACTTAATACAATATTAGTGGATCAAATTTGGGGTGTTCACAGATGCCCCTCGTTGGTGAGTCTTTACGAACTGAAGACAAACAACGACAAACAGAACACTCAAATTTGACGGTGTAGGTGTTGATGCTGATGATGACATGTATGTGCCATGGGTCGGGAATCATCTCATCCCGGGTTTTCAAGGATTTATCGTCCTCCATGAGGGACTCGGTGTGTGGTTTCGTTGGTAAAGAATCATCTCATCTAAGCTAACTAGGGATTTTATTGTCCTCCCATGGGGACTCGGTTTTGTTTGGTGGTCATCAACCAAAAATCATCTCTTCTCAGCTGACTAGGGAAACTATCGTCCTCCCACGGGGTGCTCAGTGTTTGGTTCGGGATTTTATCGTCCTCCCATGGGGACGGGAGTTTGGTTTGGTAGAATCATCTACCTACTAGGTCATTAACAAGGAATCATCTCATCCTCTCTAACTAGGGATACTATCGTCCTCCCATGGGATACTCAGTGTTTGGTTCGGGATTTTATCGTCCTCCCATGGGGACTCGGTGTTGACTCAGGATTTTATCATCCTGCCATGGGGACTCGGTGTTTAGGTTATCAGCAAAAAATCCTCTTATGTCGGTTAACTAGGGATATGTCTCCTCCTGTGGGGGTGATTTCGGGGTTACCTACTTTCTAGGGATTTTAGTCGTCCTCCTTGGGGGAACTGGGGTTTTCTCTCATTTCCCGGGTTGGTGGGAGTCATCTCATCCCTCCCATGGCATCACATACCTTCTCATCAGCCATCAGTCAATTCCTGAGGCATTACATACCCCTCGGGGTAGCATGCCCCGAAGAAAGTCATCTCCAGCAATGGGGGTTCATGCCCCAGAATTGATTTAGAACCCCATGCATTGATTCAGAACAGGGTAGCATGCCCCAAGTGAGTCTCACTGACACATGGGGTAGCACGCCCCCAGAACATCAATACATAGGGTTGCATGCCTGGAAACCTAACTACGATTCCAATCATACGAGGTAGCATGCCCCATGCAAATCGCGTGGGGGTAACATGCCCCGGAAATCACATACATCACATAACGGGGTAGCATGCCCCAGAAAATTATTTCACATAATGGGGCAGCATGCCCCGAGAAAACCATACATGGGGTAGCATGCCCCAAGAAAACTCGACCTACAATACATGGGGTAACATGCCCCGAGAAACATGGTTCAAACAAATAGGGTAGCATGCCCCAAAAATCTTAACTTAAAACATGGGGTTGTATGCCCCGAAAAATCTGATTTAAAACATGGGGTTGGATGCCCCAGAAAACTTGACTCAAAATATGGGGCTGCATGTCCCGGAAAAACATCTCAAACAAATGGGGTAGCATGCCCCGAAAAGACCAAATCAAAGGGGTAGCACGCCCCCTGTTTCAAAAGTGGGCCCGTCGTGCCTCTCGCATCAATTCTCTCAACTTATCAACAAAAGTTGGGACTTACTTCTCGTTGAATGCCCAAGACAACATACATCAACATTATAAGAAAAACCGGGCCTTGCATCTCTTCAAGAATGCCCATGAATTATGCTCCAAATGAGTGGTGTCAACTTGACGAGTCAAAAGAACCGAGGCACGACATGCCCCCTTGCATGTGGCTAGGATCTAAATCTCAGATATGAGCACGACATGCCCGTTGGTCTGTAATCAACATTGCCTATAAAACTGGGCTTGCCATGCCCCTCCGGTTAACATCTCTAGGATATCCAAGTCTATATAAGATGATGAATTTATGAAAGTGTCTTCGACCAAATCAACCTTGTCCCAGGAATCTATGTCGTATGCCTAAATGATGCGTGAGCACGCCTAAATGTGTTTTCTTCTCCAATGTATGGGGGATGTCCCTAGCGCCTACATGCAAATGCCACGACATGTTTGTTCTCCCTTTCCCCTTTTACTTAAGTCCTCCTCTTCTCTCCTTATCTTTTCCTCTCTTTATGATGCGGGTGATTCTTTTCCTTTTCCGAATGCAAGTGCTCTCCTTATGGTATGCAGAAACTTGCTGTATAGATTTTAAAGATTTATTCGAGCAAGGATGAAAGCCAAATGATTTCAAAAACAAAAGCAAGTCATCCCATTGAAAACACAAAAGCTAAAGGAAGGATTCCTAATAACTACGAACTCATTCATTTCAAATCCTAACTAGGATCCCTCGGGTGAACATTCCTCGCTGAAAATTTCAACGGATAGATGGAGAATCATATGACCAGGGAAAGCAAATGGCTGAATGGACATCTTTTTAGAGGCAACGTGTCTGGGTAGCTATGCATGTCTGATTGGGCGACCTAGCTACAGTGAGCAGCCTTTGTCTCGAGAAGTAAAATGGTTTACTTTACAAGTATATCTTTGTCATTGACTACTATCCCCATTTTTCTTTAGCCTTAACTTTTGCCTAGGCCGCCGTCTCGGGTTTTCAACCTAGCAGGCTTGCCCTATCTTTTGCTTAGGCCGCCCTTTCGAGTTTTGAACCTAGCGAGCCTTCTCTCTTTTTATTATTTTTCTTTCTTTTTTTATGCCGGAATAGCATCCTTAGACACTAAGGTTACTAGGCTCGAGGAGAGTAGGGGTCACCCGGATAGGACATACTTGAATATCCAGTAGACTGTCAACTTCAAGGAAGGATCAACAAGGATTTTAAGAATCATCTTAGGAGGTGTACCACTGACGACCGAATGCAAGGCAGTTCTGTTGGGGGAGGCAGGCTCGGTTGTCAACTACAACCTCATAGGGGTTGAAACGTAAATTCCAGGGAGAGGATCTCACTACTGTAGCATGTCCATTTAGCAGTAACTCCAATCATACTATTGAATCAATCCGAGAACCAACAATTTATAGACTGGGTCCATTAGTGGCTTACCTACGTTTCTATGGATGTGGTGTTTGTCATGACGATGTATTGCTGTGTTTGGTAGAACGGTTTGGTGTTTGACAAAAGACAAAAGGTGGCGGGAGAACACTTGCCTTGTTTGTTATGAATCCCTCCTTTTCGGTTTCAGGGCAAGGGTGATGAATCGCCATCCAAGCACTAAGGATCACTTCCTCGTTTTTTTCCTTTCTTTTTCTCTTCTCTTTTTCTTTTTTTTTTTTTTATATTTGAAGAGAGTGACCCTTTTGGATGAGTGCATTTGGATAGAATTCTTCCGGAAGCTAGATTCGTCTTTTAGGAAATATTCCTCCTAGGCAAGTGTCTAAGGTAGATGTGGTAAAGTCAATATGGAGGTCAGGTCGGAAGGGTGTCGAATGGTCAGAGTAGGATCAGGAAATTGGCTTAAGGCTACATCCATAGAATCAAGCCTTCGTAGTTCGTTTTATGGTTCCCTAGATTGATCCAACAGGACATCATGGAGTCATGCATTAACAGATTGCTACATATGCACAAAAGGAATGAGAACATCGCGATTTTTATTCCTGATGTAAGTCAAAGTACATTTATTGAAAGATGGAATCACTTAACCTCATCATATGCTATTCCTCAGCTCCTTCGTTCAAATCCCATTCTCATTAAGCACACTTAACAACTTTGCATCGATCAAATCTTGCAGTTCATGGCGGAGTCTAAAGCAAGTGTCTGTGGTATAACCGCGCACTTGATGGAAGTCACAGAACTCTTTTGGATTCCCTCTTATCGTCTGGTATGGCTTTGGTTCCAAGGGTTGTAGCTAATCCTTCTTCATACATATCTCAAGCAATTTCCTTAATGACATGGGGGGGGGGGGGGGGGG